>OZ022417.1:4846518-5118052 GCA_963989365.1 Rhimphoctona megacephalus | reverse complement strand
GCGGTAACGGTTTTATTCTGGGTCAAAATGACACAATGGCAGTAACCGTGATTTTCTCGGTTACTAGTAGTGGAAACTGTTTTATTCTGGGTCAAAATGACCCAACGGTTTTCTAACCGCGGTTTTCTCGGTTACTAATAGCGGAAGTGATTTTATTGTGGGCCTTGTTTGGGTTTGTTTGAGTTACGATTCGAACGGGGCATTTTGTTTGGGTTTCCATTCGAATGCGGCATTTTGTTTGGATTTATGTTTAGGTTTGTTTGGGTTACGATTCGAACGCGATATTTTGTTCGGGTTTGTTTGGGTTACGATTCGAACACGTCATTATGTTTGGTTTTGTTTGGGTTACGATTTGAACGCGGCATTTGTTTGGAGTTGTTTGGGTTTGTTTGGGTTATGATTCGGGCGCGGCATTTTGTTTGGTGAGAGAGGGTGACGGAGAGGGGGGGGGGGAGAGAGAGAGAGGTTTTCTTGGTAACTAGTGGCGGTAACGGTTTTATTCTGGGTCAAAATGACCCAATGGCAGTAACCATGGTTTTCTCGGTTACTAGTAGCGGGAATGGTTTCATTCTGGGTCAAAACGACCCAATGACACTAATCGTGGTTTTCTCGGTTACTAGTAGTGGAAACCGTTTTATTCTGGGTCAAAATGACCCAATGGCTGTAACCGTGGTTTTCTCGGTTATAAATACCGGGAACGGTTTTATTCTGAGTCAAAATGACCCAATGGTAGTAACCGAGAAAACCTCGGTTACTATCATAGGGCTATTTTGACCCAGATCAAAACTGGTACTGCTACTGGTAACCGAGTGAGGCTCGATTACTACCATCGGGTCATTTTGACCAAAGTCGAAACTACTGCCGGTACCAGTAACCGAGGAAATCTCGATTACTATTATTTAATTTTAATGGTTAAAGGAAAATATTTCCATTGACCATTAAAATTAAATAATTAATGGAAAATATTTCCATTGACCATTAAAATTAAACGATTAATGGAAAATATTTCCATTGACCATTAAAATTAAATGATTAATGGAAAATATTTCCATTGACCATTAAAATTAAATGGTTAATGGAAAATATTTCCATTAATCATTTAATTTGAATGGTTAATGGAGATGATTTCCATTAACCATTTAATTAAATGGTTAATGGAAATTATTTCCATTAACCATTTAAATTAAATGATTATTGTAAAATGTTTCCTTTTACCATTAAAATTAAATGGTCAGTGGAAATTATTTCCATTAATCATTTAATTAAATCGTTAATAGAAATAATTTCCATTAACCATTTAATTTAAATGGCTAATGGATATTATTTTCATTAACCATTTAAATTAAATGGTTAATGGAAAATATTTTCATTAACAATTTCGCAACCCTGGTTGTGTATGGTATCGCATTTAAATCGTTCAGTGATTCATCATTATTTTGAAAAAATCGTATAGCTTGATGGAAATAAAGTGAAAACAGGAAAAAAAACCGGCAGAATAAAAAAAAATTCTAAAAAATTGTTTATTTTAAAATTCCTTCACAAAAAAAATAATAGTGAACCTTAAAAAGTCTGAAATAAAAATTGATAAAATATAATATAGATAGATAAGAAACCATTCAATTATTAAGTACAACTCCCTCGAGATTCAATTCCTATGGTTAATGTTGATTGACGGTAGGATAAGTCTTTTACATACAAAAATAAAATTTTTAATATAATTGTCGAAGTTGAATGATTGTACGAAGAATGAAGATGATAAAAAAATGTAAACTTACATAAAATCAAAAAATGTTATAATCGTAATGGAATTCAATTTTGGTCGGGAGAAGTCTCTAACCAAATCATTGAATGAGAAATAGAGAAGTTAACAGCTACTTTTTGACATTGCAACTTTACAAATATGAGAACAAACACATGTCGAACTGAATGGAACTGGAGTAAACACGAATAAGAACAACTACTTCCACCATTTATTTGCAAAATATTATTATGAAAAACGGGAGCGGGCAGTCGGACATGAGGCGGCCATAGCGTGCGCACATATGTAAACGATATGCAAAGATCAATTCGATTCGATGGATCGATGACGTTTGAGGAGGTATCGCTCGCAGATGCAATTTTTTAAACTTTATTTGTCGAAAAAATGATGAATCACTGAACGATTTAAATGCGATACCATACACCACTGAACGATTTTCGAGTGATTCGTAAAAAAAAAGTCAAAATAGTCTTTATGGGGGGGCTAAATTTGGGGGTATTTTTTTAAATTATTTTTTTGAAAAAATGATAAAACCACTCAACGATTTAAATACGACACCGTACACCACTGTACGACCACCAAGTGATTTGCAAAAAAAAAAGTCAAATAGTCGTTATGGGGGGCTAACTCTGGGGGTATTTTTTGAAATTAATTTTTTGAAAAAATGATAAACCACTCAACGTTTCAAATGCGATACCGTACACCACTGTACGACCACCAAGAGATTTGTGGAATTGAAAATTAATTTAATCCATATGGGGGGGCTAACTCAGTGGAGGTGAAAGAGAGGGAATGTAAAACGAGCGAGAGAGTAAATATTTGACGTTCTGGAGTGGGGGTCGGAAAACTATGAAAAAGTAACTAGGAACAAAACGCAGCCGAGACGTGAGCGATCGCTTACAGATGCTGAACTCAGATGTCGCATCGAGTACTTTCGTCAATAATTCGATGATTACAAATTTGGCGACAGAGGTTCTCAACTAAATTGAGATACCCGAATCCCAGATTTGTTATTAGGGCGGGTTGTTCCAACTTCTAGATAAGCCTATCTGGCAATTAAAGGTCTGCAAATCAATGGTTTTAATCGCCAGATAAGCTGCCTAGAAGTTGGTTATTCCTTCGAAAATGATTATTTTTGAGTTTTTTCTTAATTTTCATTATTAAAAGGATTATGCCTAGCAATAAATTGAAGCGATTAGCTTACTTTAAAGTCATTAGAACGTTAATAGTCGAGAGATATTCTAATCAAGCCTACTCATTGAAAGTTAATAATTAAAAGGTAATAGTTCTATTTTCGGTGGTTTCTTTTTTTATATTTCTACTACCAATATAATCCGTTATAAAAGAGAAGTGAGGGAAAAGTGGGATTAAAAGTGATAAAATGGGTTCGTAAAAGCTCACAAGGTATACGCAGCAACAATAAAAATAATAAAATTTCAATTCAAGCGAATATTGCATGAATTTTACAACAATAACAAAAGAAATCTAATTTCAATATTTTTTTCTACCCAATTTCATAAATAATGAGCTAGAAATTATGCCAGAGCGAAAAACTCGATCAGTTACACCGGAAGTTGTGGAATTCGAGGTGGACCGACCTTTCGTTGTAGTGGTTGCAATCAAGGGAGCAATTCTCATTGAGCTCTTTGTAGCTCATATAACTAATAGAAGTGTGTATTATAACAAAAAGGATGTACAACAGTATATTCATATAGATTTTGTACAGAATTTCCTGTGAAACAACTAAACTTGGCCGATTAAAAACGTGCTTTAAATATTCTTTACAATCAAAAACAAATATTTGTGTACAGGTTTTGCCCTTTTCAGTCAAGTAATGATAATGTGTAATGACAAACGTAAAACTTCTGAACGTGAATTAAATTCTTTGCATCATCCACTAGGATCAAATTCTTGTGAATAGATTTTTCCCAACCTTTTGTATGCAATAACATTAATTGTTACCATACTTCTTTATTAAGATTTGATTTACATTGTTCAGGATATAATTTATAAAATTTTGTCAAGAATCGATGACCCCTTGGCAATTATGAAAAAAAAAATTGTATCTAAATTTGAAAGGCGTTTAAAATTTTCAATACGTTTTGCTCAAAATGGCGTTTTTGTAAACAGAAACCATATCACCAAAACTAAACGATCGAATTAAGGATGTATATAAGGTCAAATCCGCAGTACATCTATTTATTTTTTAAGGTTAATCTTTATGTCGAAATGTCAAGTGCCGAATCATTCCTTTTATTTTTTATGATGTCTAATGAAAAACTTATGTCATTTTGTATAATAATTTACGATTTTTAATGAAATTGATATGCAACTTGATATATGTGGCCGAGTACAAATTGAGCCAATCAGATAATTTCATTTCTGTCCCGAGAAAATGTGACAACAATGCTACACCCAGTCATGACAGTCAACTACAGCTGATCATTCCGAGACCGGCAGTTGAAGCGTGCTACGTTGCTATGGTGGACGTATTAAATTGAACAACAGTTTACAGAACGCTAATGAAACGTCAAAAGTTAACCATGAATATCTTCACAACGACATCGGGAACAGTAGTATTTTTTTTCGTGAAAAAATTGAAAAATGTATGAAGTTTCTGAAAATTCTTTTTTTGGTCAAACATTGACTACAATACATATACTTTTTTATCATTTTAGTTTCATTTTGTCAACTTCCGGTACAAATAACACGGAGTTAAATGAGGCTTTAATTCTTAAGTATTTTTTTCAAATCATCGGCTAAGTGCCTTTTTCTTTTTTCCGAACGATGCAGCGTGATAAACTCTATCATATTAGTCATTTTTATGGAAAGTTAGACGACTTGATATATTTTACATACATCCTTAAATGATAATTGGCGCAGCGAATCTCCATATAACTATCTAGTTCTTGACATAGGATTTTTTTCTGTCATATAAATAACATAGGCACGATTTGTGTACCGAAAATCTGAATGTCGATTCAGATCTCTACCATTTTGCGGAGAATGGATTTAAAAAAATATCAGCTGCTTAGGGCAGTCTCGATTTTTGTCAACTTTGAGAAAATATTTATATTTTTTTCAACTGAAGCGCACGGTCGGTATCGTGGTTATCGCCAAATGTGTCGCGAAAACCATCTGACGCTTTTTTAAAATATTTAAATATTTTTAATTTAAATTAAATATTTAATTAATTTAAGGGAGAGGATCGGTGGTCACGAAAATGTCTAAAGGAAGAAGTTAGGAGAATTTTAAACGGAAATCCTTCGAAGTGGGTAACGGAGATGAAGAAAACAGTGGAGGAAATAGGAGAAGATCAAATATGGCAAAAAAATAGAGACGGTGATACGGCGGGGGTAGAGAACATAATAAGAAGGGTAACGTAGGTAAAAACAGACCAGGAATTGCAATTAAACTGGGGAAAGATGGAGGAGTCAAGGTACTGCAGTGAATATAAAAACAGAAAAGAGGCAATAGGAATGGAAGAGTACTGGGAGAGGAAGGACGTGAAAATAGAATTAAAAGAAGCATGGGCAAGGATGAGATGTGGAAACATAGAAAGGGGAAAATAAAAAGGGAGAACAAATGTAGGATGTGCGGAAGAGGAGAGGAAAACCTGAAGCACATATTAGAGTGTAGGGAAATTAAAAGTAAAATGACAAACGAATTGGTAGGTGGTATGGAAAAGTGGCTTGAACAGAACGAGGGAGAAAAGGATGAAACCAAAATTAATAGAGTACTAAGAGGAGAAATTGTAAAAGAATTGTGCGAGTATATGAGAGGATATGAGTGGATGATGAGGAAAAATATAAAATATAAAATAAAATAAAATATAAATATGAAAATAAGGAGCACGAGTGAAGGAAAAAGAAAATATGGAAGAAAAAAAAAACTGAAATGGCCGTTTGTATTTAGTATATAAGGGAAATGTAAAAAGAGGGGAGAACTGTGTAAAAACCCGCAAGGGTATACTTGGAAATAAACAATACTATTTAATTAATTTAATTTAATTTAATTTAATTTCAATTTAAATAAAAATAAAAATTTAAGTTAAATATAAAAATATAAAATATTTTTAAAAAATTAAAAAATAAAATATAACAAAAAAAATAAAATATCGATGCTCGCGATTACAATATTTTCTTGCCGTTGTACTGTTTCTTTCTTCTCTGACTCGTTAAAAATCGCCAGATCAAATACTACGTTGGGTATGGCATACCTGACCCAAAATAATTTAAAAAAAAAACGAATTTTTCTTATAATTTTTTGTCAACACATTCGTTTTTTTTGCATTGTACGAGGATGCATTAGAAAAAAAAATAAAAATTACCACATACCCAGTGTACGAGGGATAATATTGTTCATATATTTATATATATACACGTTTTGCTGCTGGACACGGGTTGATTCTACATATATACAAATCTCTATAAAAAATAGTACATATAGATAAATAACGCGCGTATATAAATGGGGACAAGTGACACACATTGGCAGTAGTAATTGTGTAAAAAAAGTTGTGCTCCACGCACATTCGGTCTCAATATAATGAAAAAATTATCATGGATCCAATCTGCTGGATACATATGTATAATAGAACGTATAAATAAATTTACGATTATAAAATACCGGGCGATTTCAAATTCTTACCCCGTTTATTCCAATTTTCAATAAATATAATAAATAATTCATACGGTATTCACCGACATACCCAATAATATTTATTAATATAATTTAATTAATATTATTAATATTATTAATTAATATTATTAATTTATTAATATAATTTATTAATATAATTAATATAATATATTTAAATAATATTTATATCTATTTCATGCATATGCGACTTTTTTGTAAATACATTAACAATGATCTATTGCACAAAGTGTATATTTACATATATATTATAATAATTGGCTGTAAGTATAAATTTCAACATTGTAAATTTAATTTTCAATTTATAAATAACTACGATGTTTACAATTTTTGGAAAATCCTCTTTTAAAAATAGGCTTCAAATTTAAAAATAAAAAAATGTTTTAATTGAAATCACAAAATTGTGATGACCGCATGAAAACGAAAATATTCGTTCCTTCCGATGGTGTTACAACGAAACCCTCTTTCATTAATATGATGGAAAAAAGTTTCAATGCGGAAATCGAGGCTGTGAAAGTTAGCGATAGATATGGACAGTGGAAAAATTAACGAATGGATGGCCGCTCAAACAAACACTAATGTGATAACAATATATTATCTGCGTAAAATTATTAATTTAGTGCCAATTATTATTTTTTTTTTAAATTATTACAATTTAAATTTTCCATATTGAATCGTATGGATCAATGGAAAATACTCAATGTTGATTTTCTTAACATAATGCAAATTCTGCAACTCTAAATGAATTAAATAATAATATTCATTTAAAGAGTTGCAGAATTTGCATTATGTTAAAAAAGACAAACAGGCCAGAGCCTGTTGGCTGAAGGAGGCTTATCATAAACATACATCAATATGGACAGTTACACATAAAAAACCAGAGCCAGTCGTGTGGAAAAAAACCTGAAGATATACCTTCACCGTATAACTTTTGAAACCAATTCAAAGACTCCCTATTTCCTTAAATCTTTTAAGTTTATCAGGAAAGTGATCTTTGAAGAGTACTGGATCTGCTCGGAACTCAACTGATTGTAAAGGCATAGTTCCATAAATGTCGGAAAATCGGTTGATACACTGCGTGCGCTCCACCATGTGTGTTAAATCTGCTGAAAGCATCTCGGTGTTTGTGCATTCCGGACAGCGAAATTTCTTCTTCGGGGTGACCTTTATTGGAGCTTTTCCCGTAATATTGGCAATCAAAAAATTCATAGCTATGTCTTCACAATTCATGTGGTCATCAACCCATGATTTTATATCACCGGGCATTGCAGTCGTGTACATGTATGTCCAAAACTTATGATGGAAAGCAGCTCCGGTTAGAACCATAGATATTCGATTTGTCCACTCACTCTCATACTTCCAGTAATTAGTTTTATTATCCAACGTGTGTGTGCGCGATGGAAAGCCAACTATCCGATCTGGAAATTCTCTCCAAACCTCATACGCGAATTCAAGTTCATCCACAGTCAACATAATGATATCGTCGTCAAGAGACAATATACCTTCCGTTTCAATTTCATCGTAAGGATAAAATCGGTTTGACAGTTTGTTTTCTTTGGTTTGGATGACCTTCAGAGGTTTTGTGACCTTAGGCCACCTAGAAGGGTGTGGTGGATCCTTGTGTTGATTATTCCAAATAATCAGAACTTTCGATAAACTTGGTACCTTTGCCAATTGGCTGATAAGCGAAAACAGTAAATCCAGCCTGTCATACGTCAAAATAACAGCAGTGAAACCACGAATCTTGGGCGCAGTGACTGGTGTGAACAGTGGAGATACATGATTAGATTCTAGCGGTGGATTCCAATAAGTATAATCCCTTGAAAGATGTGGAAACACTCGATCTTCTATGACTTCAAGCGTCATGATTGTAATCTTTTCCATTGACTGGAAGTATTTTTCCCACAGCCATATACAGTTTTTTTGCATTTCAACAACTCTTTTGGGCGATATCCTCTTAAGTGTCTGCACGATTGTAGAAATCTGAGCCTCCGGAATGAACACAGCCGCTCGCACCCAATCGATAAACCCAGAAAACGGCATTACAAGAGAATCAGAAACAATAACTGGAATACAGCCAGCAGCCATAGCCTCTAGCAGAACACTTTGTCCTAGTCGAGCCCCACGTACAACTAGACAAAATGTTGCCGATTGCAATATATCCGTGTACTTGTAGACCCTCTGTCCGGAACAGCGGATACTATTGTTCATTGGATTATATTGGAGACAAGGCCCAGCCAATAAAACATCATCCGGATGTGTTGCTTGAAGTTCTATAAGATTGTGCTCAAATGCTGCGTTGATATTAATTTGTGACAAAACAACCAACCATGTCCGAGAATGAAATGTGTTTTTCTTTGGATCCATCATTAAAGAGCTATAAACTGGTATACTTATATCAAATCCGGTTCGGTGTGTTAATGAAGATGACCCAGCCCCTGCGATCATTGCTTTGCCGATCGATGCTTCGATGACAGTATGATATTCCGGAATGCTTCCAGGGATCATATTGAATATTAAATGGTTTTCTCCGTCGTTCCAAAATTCAAGGGTATTCAGAGCCTGTGACACCTGATGCAGCCTCAGCTTGTTTTGATTGAGCATATCGATCGAAGGAATGAAAATGCACGCCTCCAAAGGATTTGATGTATAAAACTTGCTGGATATAATTGCTTGCAAAATCTCATAGAACTGCTTCGACATTTGTCCCGCGACAGACTTTCCTGATGAATCCAAGAATGATCTCAGTGGATAAACATAAACCAGCAGTTTGTTTCCACGAGAACCACATTTATAAACGTTGAAGCAGTCAAAGAACGAGCAAGAAGAGTTTGTATTAGATGCTTTTGGGAGATCAGCATCTAAAACCTTGATTGGCAATGCACTCACATCGTCTAAAACTAACGAGTCGTACACTTTATTTTGACCGGAATTACCGATTTTTAACACTTTACACGTGAGAATGATGAACGTCAAGATTAGCACGCTCAAAATTATGATGAAAGTACGTCGATTCCCATCATTCGATTTCCGCACGAGTTTTGGAAAAAACATCATTGATTCTTCTTGATAATAAGAATTATTATTAATTCCTTTATGATCCATATTGTGTATTTTTTTTCAATTTAGATAGGGCGGGAAGTTTTAATAGACATTCCACAGAATAGTTAAACTGAAATACTGATAAAGCTCCTTGTACTGTTTACTATGGTTTTACCATGTCGAGGATGAATGTAAAATCAGTGCGAACATTAAAGCTTACAGTTTTTATCGTTTCGTTTCACGTAAACATTATTATATCGAATTATTAATCGCTCCGCAAAACGAGGTTAGTTCGACTCCGTTCATTGTTAACACCGCCGACCGCCGACTGCTACCGTTTCAGGTTCCAGAGTCCACGGCAGGGAGACTAGAGTAAAGGAGTGGACACAGCGTGCTTTAGAAATGTACACAAAATCCGGGCCTGAAGCGGCGGCGCTGTATCGGTACAAATCCTATTAGATCAGACATACTGTTACTACTTATTTCCTAACCTCGATTTTTCAACATACGTGCAGTGTCTATGTTTACGTCAGGGAGTTTACGTGTACAAAATTTTTTTTTTATTAATGTACTGAGCTTCGATCTTGGAAAGAAATGAAATGTGAACATTTGATATTGTTTTATTCTACCAGACCCATCAGTACAATTTTTTTTTTTATCATTCATTTTGTAAATACTGGAAATAAAGTTATGTTTATCTGGCTCAATGGCCATTTTTATGTCGTAAATACTGATGGTATTAAAATTTTTTTATTCAGCATGAAAACGACGCGGGTAACACAGAAAACACCACACGAAAAAATCTGCCAACCTTGAAAGGTGGTCGGAATTTCGAATCAATGCATGCAACAATTTCAGATTGTCGACACAAAATGTTATTTGCAAAATTTAACCGTTCCACATGAGACGAAACCACGCACTGAAGACAATAAATCGTCTTTTTAACCCCCAATATTCTGTTCAATGTACTGGGATTTGGGTTAGAGGCTTTGTTTTCTATTGCGCAAGCGCGAAACGGTCACTTTCACCGTGTGAACTAATTTTATTACTATACGTGTAGGATCTGTACACCTGGTGGCACATCTAAAAACTAATTCAAGACCGGATTTTGAGGACGCCGTTACTACTTATTTTCCTATGCTGTGTCCACTCCTTCTCTCTAGTCTCCCTGGTCCACGGTCTTACATACCAGTCTCACCAGTCTGTCATATGGTGCTCTCTTCTTCTTCTTCAATTCGGCTAATTTCACGTCTGGCGTGAAACTAAGCCTGACCACTGGGTTTCCCGCGTCGGCCAAGGGTCGTGCTTGAAAGGATGGTGTGAGTTCCTTTTTTTCTTTGATTGTTATTTCATTATTGTTATTATCAGCGTTATTGAATAGTGAGTAAATTGAACAAGAATAATGCCCGTTTTCTCCAACGTTAATCGGAGTTTAAACTCAGTTCATCCTATGTCAAAACTATATCAAAAAAATTGAATTGAGTTTAAACCGCATCGGAGAAAACGGCCCTAACGCCCGTTTTCTCCAACGTTAATCGGAGTTTAAACTCAGTTCATCCTATGTCAAAACTATATAAAAAAAATTGAACTGAGTTTAAATCGCATCGGAGAAAACGGCCCTAAGTGTTTCGAAGAAGCTACTAAGCACACCGAGCTCTCTAAGACACATTCTTGTTCCCTCTTACTTTCAATTGCCGAGTCTGTCCATATTTACTTTTTTTTTGTTTTAATTTTCCGTTTGATCTCCGTGTATTCTTTAGCTCTCTTTTCGGAGAAGCGGAATACCGGTGGATCAAATTCATCATTATATAAATTTAAATTTGTATTATTTGTTTCGTTTTCATTTATTATTTTAGATTTCACATTCTTTAAAAATTTATTTAATTCGCACCATCTCGTTCCGACCCTGTCCTCTCGAGAATAAAAGACTGGTAGGTTTAAATGGAGCGATTGTTTTATGTAATGTGCTTGTTTATTTTAACTTTTATTTTGTTTCATATTAGTTTTTTTTTAATGTACTGTGTTTTAAAATAAATTTTATATATATATATATATATATATATATATATTTGTTGTTGTGAATGGTAAATTTTTGGAGCACGGTCGATACGTCTGTCTTCTTCCAGGTCCACCGACCGAGTCCCCGTGTGGTGGTCTCGCCACCTTCATCACCTTCGTCACCGCCGATGACATCGAGAATAGCGACCGAGGAAAAGAAGATAGAGCCAGCATCAGCGACAAGCGGCAGCGACGGAAACAAGAATTGAAGCCACGCGCAATCTTCGAGACAAAAAGACTACCGGGGAGTTACGGAGTTAGCGTCCCTCTAAAAAAAACCATACATACGTACTTTTGCAAAAACGCTTTCCTGTTAAAAAGATCTCAGTTTAATAAAGTTAAAGTTACATTTTTATTATCATATATAATTGGTGTACCTTGACTTCTTTATGTTATTACGACATGACATGCTCTTTAACCTTGCACAATTTTTCTTATACTAAAAAGGAAAAAAAAGAATTTTTGGAATGGAAAGAAGCGGAAAATTGAGTGTTCTCCTTTAACTTCAAATTGCCAATTTCCTACCGCAGAGCGTATCCTGACACATACATATATTTAATTTGAAATCCTGATGAAGACCGCACTAAAAAAAAAATTAAAGTACTGCCAAGTACGCGATGAGGTTGGACGAATTTCGTTGCGCCAATAATCGTATTACGTTTAGTAAATCACCCGGTGGTTTATCCATTTAAAATCATGTCGTTGAGACAACTACGCCACAATTTTGCCGTTAAATTTTAATTTATTTGAGTTGAATGTATTTTATGTGATACAACGGCAATAAATGGTTACATTGAAAAAAAATAAAACTTTTGAGACACAGAATCGATTGAATTTGAAATAATCACACGGAGGTTGAGTTGTATACGGTTTGTCCGTGACTTGATAAAATAATAGCATCGAATCAATTTTTCTGCGGGAATTGAATTCAATGACACCATAGATCAACGGAATATAATTTGTGATTAAGCTAATTACCTAGTAGTAATTTGGATGAAATCTTTTGTTACTATTCAAACAAATAAACCTTTTGCTAAAGCTACTAAAATTTCGTTGCACAAATAACAAGTTTTGTTTAACATGAATTATATATATTGTAACCGGACAGCCTTATTGCTTGGCTGGATTTCTGATGTGGTAGCAATCGGCTAGAGGGCCACGCGCGGAGCACTCTCGCGTAGGCGTCACACCGACCGTATGCCCATAAGGCTCCGACGTTGTTGAGTTGTTAAATATTGATCTTTCCGACCGATGGTCGTCGAGAAAACCCGAATCCTTGTTTTACGAGGTAAAAAGGTCTAATTGTAAGGCTAAGGCTTTATCGTACAATTAAAGTATGCTGATATAAAAAGGTTTTGCTTTTGCTACCTATTTATGTCAGGATAGGTACTCTTACTAGAGTCTATTGAAAGTCGCAAAATATAAAACAAAAAATATCAAATAATAAATATTCCAAAAAATATATGTATAAAAAAAATTTCAAATAATATTTCTTACAGTCATGTCAAAATCATAATTGTTTTGGTACAATAACTATACGTTTTAATTACACAATGCAATTCATTCAATCCAAACATGATTGATACAATTGACTGAAATACTTTTCCGCATTTCCCGAGCAATATGCGATGATACTATTTCAAGTATTTATTGAATTTTATTCAAAAAATGTTTTGGTCCTATTGAATATTTAAAGTTTTACCTCAAATTACGGGCATAGTTGGCTCAACAAAATACTTTCAACTACGCGTGGAGGTTGCGTCAACTACGCCATTGGTTTCGCCGTATCCAACCTCAGGGCGTAGTTGAGCCAACTACGCCTCCGATCTCAACACTATGCCTTTTTTTTAGTGCGTGGATAAAGATGAACTAAAAAAAAAATTCAAAACGCTTGATCTCATTAATGATTTATTTATATTAAATAAATAATTTGTTCGATGAGTGGATTATCAATCGATTAATAATTGTTAATTGGTCATATTATTATTATTATTATTATTATTATCATTATAAGGAATAAAATAAAAAAATTAGCACTAGAGAAATTCATGTTCAGGCAAGCAAAAATTGGCAATTGTCAGATGAAATTTTCTAGTGCCGGTAAATATTTCTAATTGCAGCTCCACCTCAAAACTGTTCAATATTTTTTTTAAACCATTATGAATAAAAAATGACGTAACAAATAATTTTAGAGTTGGGGAAGGGGGAGGGATGATTTTTTTTATCATAAAAATAGTGTTTCCATGTATTTAAGGTTTCTACCACATTTCGTTGTTTGAATTAATAATCATCAATTGAACGTAATTAATAAAAATGTTTTTGTTGTGAATGAACTCCTAAAAAGCGTGAGCCGAAAACAAAAATATGGGAATAAAATCGGTGCGCAAAATTCAACAACATTGTAAACAAATTGTTAAAATGTTCCAGAATTAAAACCCAACATCTTTTATATCACAAGAAAAAATAAACAACTGTTTCAATCGAATGTTCGACTCACATAAATAAACACCAGAAGTAAAGTTACTCCATGCATAGCACATTTACCTGACCATATGCTCCCAACGTCTAGCACGTATCTGAACGTTTTGCAATTTTGCGTATATCACGAAAATTGCCAAAATTACTTCAAGTATTTGGTAGTCGGTTTTCTAGAATGACAAAAATTTTCGTTGTGGCATATGGGATGAACAAAAGGATTTTACATAGGTTTTGTACATCATTTGCTGTGAAATCACTAAATGTCACTGGAAATTTGGCGATCCATTCGTTGACCTTGGCCGATCAGAATTGCGATTTGAATGTTTTTTTACAAACAAAAACAAACATTTGCCAACTTGTTATGACCTTTAATCCTAGAACCCCACAAAGGGGTAATTAGTTACCCTACGAAAATGTCAAATTTCCTTCCCGAACCAATTTTTTTAAACTATTTCTTCCATTTTAGAGTTTTCACCGCTAAATATTTACCGAATGCGACCTAATCATGCACCATTCTCTTCGTAATCAAAAAACGAAAAGAATAGTATACAATTAAACCTTATTATCACATACGAGGAACATTTTATGCTAAAGAGAAGGTTGAGGTAATTATTTACCACAGTGTGGGGTTTACGTTGGAAAGAATAAATTCTGGGGTTCTAGGGTTAAAGTCAAGTAACGTTGGAATGTAATGAAAAACGTAAAACTTCTGAACGTCAATCAAATTCTTTGTATTATCCACTAAGATCAAATTTTTTTGAGTAAATTTTTCCCATCCTTTTGTGAACAATAACAATGAATTTGACATACATTTTTATTAGGATTTGATTTACATTGTTTAGAATATAATATATAAAAAATTGCCTGGAATCGATGACCCCTTGACAATTACGAAAAAAAAAAATTTGTATCTAAATTTGAAAGATGCTTAAAATTTGGAATACTTTTTTCTCAAAATTGCGTTTTTGTAAACAAAAAGCATCGTATCTCGAAAACTAAATAAATCGAATTAAATGATAATTGGTGCAGAGAATCTTCATGTTATCATCTAGTTCTTGGCATAGGATTTTTTCCTTTCATATAAATAACATAGGCACGATTTGCGTGGCAAAAATCAGAATGTCCATTTAGATCTGTGCCATTTTGTGAATGGATTTAAAAAAAAATCGGCTATTTAGAACAGTCTCGTTTTTTTTGTCAACTTTCAGAAAATATGTATATATTTTTTCCTTTTCAACTAAAGCGTACTGTCGGTATCGTGGTTACCACCAAATACGTTTTGCGAAAAGCGTCTGACGCCTTTTTAAAATATGTCGATGCTCGCGATTACAATCGTTTCTTCAAAATAATTAAAAAAAAAAAAAAACAAATTTTTCTTAAAATTTTTTACGTGAGCACATTCGTTTTTTTTGCATCGCACGAGGATGCGTTAGGAATAAAATGAAAACTTTATACGACATTTTATTCTGTAAGACTCCAGCGATTAAACATCCTCCGGGTACTTCATACCCAATGTACGAGGGATAATATTGTTCATATATTTATATACATACACGTTTTGCTGTTGGACACGGGTCGATACTACATTTATATATATAAATCTCTATAAAAAATGGTACGTACAGATAAATAACGCGCGTATATATGGGGACAAGTGCCACACATTGGCAGTAGTAATAAATTGTATAAAAAAAGTTGGGCACCACGCACATTCTCGATTTAATGAAAAAATTGTCATGTATCCAGGCTGTCGGATGTATATGTATAATAGAAGGTATAAATAAATTTACGATAATATACGATATCAGGCGATTTCAAACTATTATCGCGTTTCGTCCAATTTTCAATAAATATTATAAATATTCCGTACGGTTTTTATCGACATGTCTAATAATATACTATTTCACGCATATGCGACTTTTTTGTAAATATATTCGAAATTATCTCTTGCACAAAATGTATATATATATGTATTCAATGAATGGCGTGTAATTCAATTGTACGCGAAAAATGCACATTTTGCACGAGCTTCTTCTCATTTTGAATAAATTGTCAGATGAAAACCTAAAGAAAGGTCCCTTGAAGAAAATTTGGCACGAACTGTGTTACCACGCTTTCGCGGGACTGTGGCAAACAGACTGACAAAAATCAGTGCAATTTCGTATTTTTTCAAGGTCAGTCACAGTCATTTATTATTATGAAAACATGAAAATTCAGAAGTAGTAAATACTAGTGTTTTGCTGTAAAGATTTGTCGCTAAATTTTCTATTTTTACTGAACATCGTGGTGAAACATTTGAGAACTGTATTCCATGATTACTATTCCATTTCGTATTTATGAAAATTTACATAGAAACACAGTAATTTTTCGTCAGTTTGAGTAGAATACAATTTATTGTACGAGTACAAAAAAAAATTCATTTGTAAACCGTCGGTAACAAGCCGTTTGAATTCTACTCTGAAGTTTTCAGTTTCAATTTTTGACAGTGTTACTTCCCAAACTAGAATACAACGACATAGGCCCGCGAAAATGTGTAACGCAGTACATTTTTGTAGATATTATTTGCCAAATACAAATGGAATATTTTCTCCGTGCACAGAGACTGTCAAATAAATGGTAACAGGAAAATTGATCCAATGAAAATTCGCCCCGGAAAATTCATCCCCAGAAAATTCGCTCCCAGGAAAATTTGCCCCTCGGAATTCCATCCATCCCACTATTCCACGCACACACCGAAATGATACAAAGCCATCCCACTATTCCACACATACCGCGATTTCACGCACCCTGCGATTCTACAAATCTCACTCTATTTCGCCAATACCTTCCACTTGCAAATTATACAATGGAACATTCAATCAGCAGGGTCAAATTTTTTGGAGACGATTTTCCGGCAGGCAAATTTTTTGGGGGCACATTATCCGGGGGTGAATTTTTCGGGACGAATTTTCCTTGGATCAATTTTTCTAGATTCCAAATGAATACATCGCAATTAATATTGTACGAATTCGTGCCTAATGCGAGAATCGTGTAAACTTTTAATATGCTACGCTATTTATTTATATATTTATATATCGCTAAATTGGCAGTAGTTTCGCGTCGTTGGTTCGAGTAATGAAAATATATAACTTTGAACAATTATCTCGTTAGAGTATATATTGAATATAGAGATCTATAGAAGAATTTAGCAGATTTTCGCGCACGGTACAATTAGCGGCGTTTTTTAAATATTTGTACAACAGGCAGCGGTAAACGGGCAAAAAGGATACAATTTAATGGGGAAAAAATCCGCGTTGCCTTTCTCCCTATATAAATTTCGTACAATCGTGTGTACTCGGTATTTTTCGTATTTTGGAATGCTCGCGATACGTTGTCGCAGGTACGCGTATTGCATATCTTCGATTCGTTGATAACAGCGTTGTGTCATGAAAAAAATTATATCATTTTTTATAAAGGCTCGTATAATCAACGATGATTAGAACAACAAATATTCTAATTACTCTGTAAAATCAACATATCGCGATTATTTGTAAATTTTATAATCTGGAGCAAATAATTTTTATTGGTCGTCGAAATAATGACGTCACAGTCGCTGGTACGTTCATATATTCGTTCGGTAACTTTACCACGACGTCACAAACTATTTAGAGTTTTTTCGGCAGTTATCAGTGAGTTTGAATCGCATTATTTCGGTATAATTTTTGCAACTGCTCTACCGTTATAAATAAAAACTTACGAGGCAAAAGTGTCATAAAATATTAAAACAAGTAGATTTAAAAAAAATGTTTCAAAAACGTACAACCCTAATTCAAAGTTTCGTTTAGTCTCGTGTTGAGTTTCCGCGTTAAATGGTGCAACGCATATCGAATAATCGAACACGAGCAGAGTCATCAGTCTTGCGATTGTTCAATGAAAATACTAACGTGGCGAGGGTGGTTTAAGGACGCAATACCTAACGCGCGCGAATTAAACAACACTCTGGAGCGGCACAGTAGTGCGATCCTTGGAGGACGCGTCCTAGGGAGAAGGTGCGGATGGGTGGGCGGGTAAAGGGGGTGGGGGTGGAGGTGGAGAGACGGAGGGTCCGAGGAGAAGGGAATCGTCGTCTTGCTGGTCGCTCATCTCCGTGGCCGAGGGTATAGTAGCGAGAAGTCTGACGGCTAACCTGGAGGGAGAACCAGGTAGGGCAAGTTCAGGTTCGTCCTGAATGGCGAGTTGTCGGATGAGTCGAGGTTTGGGCCTCAAGGGTCTGGCAGCAGCGGCGGCTGCGGTTGCGGCATTAGCGTCGAGGGAGGCGCTGGACCTGGATATTCTCCAGGTGCTGGTGCTGGCCGTGGTGGCCGAGCCGGAGGAGTCGTTCCTGGAGGAGCTGAGGTTCGAGTCTTGGGAAGGTTTCCGGGTGACGATCCAGGAAGAAGCGCGTCTTTTTGGGTCCAAAAGCCTGAGAGGAATGCCACAATGATGTCGTGCTTGGTGGCGCCAGGAATCGGATCGCGAGGAGGAAAAGTTGTCGCTAGAAGAGACCGAGGATGCTCGTTTGTGTTGCTTCTGCTGAATCTCGGCGATTCTGTAAGCGTATTGATCGTTACGCTCGTGTCTGGGTCTCCGACGTTCTCCAACGCAGCAGGGACACCAGCCACGTCCTGCGTCACGCCACCAATCGACGATGAGGCTTCCTCGACGATGCTGTTGCTGTTCCTCGTTCCCAGGACGAATTTCTTGACGAGCAGCTCGTCTAGGAATCTCGTTGCTCTCGACGAGCCTCGCGTTGCACGTGCAACCCATTAATTGATCTCCGCCTGCGGCAGCCTCGCATCCACCACTCGTAACCGGAGGATTATTGTTGTCACGGGACGATCGATCGACCAGGCTATTAGTATTAGCCGGGGTCTGACGATTGCTAAAATTTGAGCTGTGCCTGCATCTCCCAATGCCTCGGGTCACCCGGGACTCCTCGATCGCCTTGCAAATGAGCACGCAATCTTTCTTGAATTGTTTCGTCAGTATAGCGTAGAGGAAGGGATTGCAGCATGAGTTAAGGGGAAGTACGAAAACGGCAAAAACTTTTGCCTGCTCGAGGGAAACGAGCTGAAGACCGAACGTCGCGGTTAGAGAGAAAAAGGCGATCGGCGACCAGCAGAGGAAATCGGTGAATACTAGGAGTGCCATGCGTTTTGCGATCCGAGAATCGTTCGAATTCCAAGCTTGAGAACCACGTATCGCGCAATACATCTTCAAATAACAGCCCATCAGTATCAGAAAAGCGACTCCGTTAATTAACATAAGAAAAACTACGTAAACGAGGGAGGCTGAACCGCTCGTTTCAAACGGAAGACATATAGCGAATTTTCGATAATCTGATGCTCCCAAAAGAGGCAACGTCGCCATCGTTATCGCGAATATCCAGCCGACGCTCATTATGTAACCAGCGTGTTTCAACGAGAGTCTCTTATTGAGATGCATCGCGTGAGTTATCGCGTAATTTCTTTCCAAGGTGATTACCGCCAAAGTGTAAACGCTCAACTCAGAGCTGAGAACTCCAAGAAATCCAGCGAGCTGACAACCCGCTGACATTTGCCAAGGTATCGCGTATTTTCGAAATTCACCCAGGGTCGAAGCGTCTACGACCGCTAGCAGACCTAACAATTCGAAAAAACAAAGTATCTGTTTTACTTCTTTCATCGCTTTTTCCCTTCTCAAGACATTTTTTTGGAGAAATTTTTATCGTACCGAGATAAATGCCCATGAAAAAGTCTGCAGCTGCCAAATTGCACACCAAAAATCTCGGCACGTCCATTTTACTTCGAGCAAACACTATGACGAAGACGACTGTACCGTTGCCAAGCATTGCCAGGAGAAATACTACCCAAACTCCGCATCTGAGGGTCCACCAGTCGAACAAATCCCGACACGGTAGAAACGGTCCTGAAACGAATCGCACCGAATGAAAAAAAAATCTTTTCCAATCGTTATTTCATAATTTTAATGCTATAAAAAGAATACATTGAGTAAACAATAAAAAATATTGAGAAAACATTGAGTCAAAACATTGCGAAAACAATAAAAATATAAAATGTAAAATTTGATTACAATATGAAAAAGGAAACAATAATATTTGTAACTCACGTATTTTATTCCTAAAATTTAATTTTTGATGAATTTTTTTTCATCGAAAATTTGTATGCGTGATTTTTTTCACTGTAATTATCATTTTTTTCGATCATGAACCGATTCAAAATTTTGTCGACATTTTTTATTTCGTGTTAGGATTTAATTTATTTGGCTCTCGAAATTAAACTAACTTTTTTGAGTTATGAATTTTTTTTCAAATTATATATGAAATTTAAATTAAAAAAAAATTACCAATAACAAGAGAAACTAAATTACTCGAGTAAAACCAATCAAGAAAGTACGAAAAACGAGCAAAGAATAGAAGGAAATCACACAAACCCAAACAAACAGACCCCAACAGACCCAAACAAACAAACCCAAACAAACACAAAACAAACCCAAACAAAAATAGAAATAAAGAGAAAATAAATGAGAGAGAAAAATTGAAATACAAACCCGGTTGCGGAAGACAGTGTACAGGTGAATTCGGTTTCCCTGAGGGACCGGTTGGCGAGCGAGGGCGACCAGCACCTTCTTGATCCTCGAAATAATCGTCGACGTAGGACGGCAGGTTACCAGGATAGGTAAAATCTGAACCAAAGTTGTCCCAAAGTTCATTTATCTGTGAGCCGAATTTGGTGCTCAAATTGTCTAAAATGACAGATACATTTTCATTGTTGTTTTTTTTACCGATTATTTTATTTGTTTCATAATTTTTTCACGCATGCAAATTCTCTGGTTCTTTCTCTCATCGTGCACCGCGTCTAAACGTCAAAGAGGGAACGACACCGCGCGGCAAAGCTCGGAATATACTCACGCAATTGAGGCCATATGTCGGTCAGACTAGAATTCCAAAGATTCATGTCGAATTCGTTGTCAGTTGGAAAAAGAACCGATTCCCGAACGGGGACTCGGACAACGTCAGGCTCTCCATCGACCTGACCGTCGTCCTCCAACTCTTCGAGGACGAAAGAGCAGCAATGATACGCGTAGGAGAGAACCATCGTTCGCACTCTTGGAAAACACTCCGGCGGTGGAAATTCTCGCAATGCCGGATTGTTGAACGTCTTTAAGTGAAGGAGACCCGAAAGTCCTTGCACCGGTAGTGTCGGAAATACATTATTACCGAGATTCCTAACGAACAGGTGGGAATAAACAAAAAAAAAATACGTTTTTTTAATGAATCTAGACACGTTTTAGGCTTATAGTCCCCCGTTTCCGGTGGCAAACGTGCGACTCACAGATCCTCTAATCTTCGAAACTCCCGGAAGGCCTCCGGATCGATCTCCTCAATTCCATTGTTTTCCAAATCTCTGTAATAATTTCAAATGTCACGTTTTTTCATGGGATTCCGAATAAAAATACTTCAGTGTTCTAAATAAATGTTCATTCATAAACAGGTATTTTTTTTTTTCTTACAAAAAGACAATTATTTACTTATTTTTGCAGTTCTAATTTTTCCCTATTTTATTTACTTTTTTATTTGATGTTTTTTTTTTTACTTTCAATCATCACTGAACGAAAAATGAATCAAAGTTCCATAAAACATTAAAAGACTAGCTTTCTTTATTATTTATAATTTCAATGAATTTTCGGGAACTTACAGAATTTGAAGACGAGAGAGGCCAATGAAGGCGTCACGTGGAATCGTTCGAAGTTCGTTGTTCGAGAGAAGGAGATCATGAAGAGACCGAAGATTGGCAAAGGGCTGGCCCGAAAGGGAGGTGATTCTGTTACTGGCCAAGTCTCTGCGAAAGAAAAAAAAACAACAAATGTACTGGACAGTTGCAAAAAGAAGGTGATTATTGCGAACTAAACGGACGACTTACAAAACGCGAAGATTCGTGCATTCTCGAAGATTGGGCACGCTCGTCAAACGGTTCGATTTGATGTCTCTAAAAGCAGGAAAATACGAACAAAAAAATAAAAATAAAAGGATAGTTTTGTATTGTTGGAGAGAATTTTTCGATACGCACAGGCTCTTAATTTTCGGACAGCGTCGACAAAGATTATCCGGAACTCGAAAAAGGGAAGCACGATCGAGTCTCAGCAGTTCGAGGGATTCGGTGCCGTTGAGATTTGGAAATGACGTAAGACCCTTAATGTCGGAGAGGATTCTGGCAACAAAAAAGTTTCATTAAAGAAAAAAATCATAAAATTTGAATTTCCGATTGCACCAGTTTCATTCTAAAGCTTCCTTTCTCCATTTTAGGATACAAAACCCTAAAGGGACTTACAGTTTCCGAAGTTTTCGGCAATTCCGAAAAGTCCCCTCGCTCGTCTCCTTTATCGGATTGCCTCGAAGATCCAATGAAGCGAGATTCCCACAAGCACCGAAAGCATCGTCCCCCAGCCTCGTTATCTCGTTGTTCGATATCGATCTGTACGAAATCGACGATATTCGGGGGCATATTGAAAATACGAAATATATGGAACGTACACGGAACACTTACAAATCCTCCAAGCTTTTCAGAGTCGCGAGAGCTCCGGGAATTTCCAACAAGTCGTTGTCGTCCAATTCCCTATTTTTTTAAATTATAACAATTAAAAATAAAATAATGAATAATAACGATTTTAAAAAATATATTTCATTGTCGATACTTACAAAATTCGCAAGTTTGCTAAACCGACGAATCCCCCAGGATCGATCTGACTCAGACGATTTCGTCGCAGTAATCTGTCCTCGTTGTCGTTGATTATATATATATATATAAAAAAAAAAACGAACACATTTTGGCATAACAGTAAAAAGAACAATATAGAGGCGCCCGCGCGTTAAATACGAATAGTAGAGACGTATTGAAGGTTGACTCACAAAATTTCAAGATTGGCCAAACGTTGAAAGGCGTGGGCGGGAATGTGCGTGATGTTGTTGCTCGTCAAGTCGCTGCAATCGATGGTAATTGAAAGAAAATGTGTCCAAATTACTCGAGAATTGAGGTGTTTATCATATAAATGTACTTTTTTAGAAACCGGATTAATTTTTAAACGCAAGTTTATAATAATAATATGTTATTACTGGCAAAGTTTTAAAAGAATGAAAACTTCAAATATTTCGATTTAAAATTAACATCAAGATAACGAGATTTTTATACAAAATTAAGGGTAAATTTACACATTATTTTTATGCCTATTATTTTATTCGATATAAATTAACGATCTGTTAAAAATGTGGAAAAAAATCAGCCGCCTTTGAGACGTTACGAACATTGATATACAATAATAACTTTTGATAATATTATTATTATTATTTATTGCAATTTAAAAAAATATATATATATATACAAAATCACGAATTTTGCGCGTGTTTTTGTAAAAAAGATATTCAACATAAATAGTTCATTTTGTACGAGGACGAAAAATTCATTTGATTATTTAATCAAATGATGAAATACGACGAAGAAAAAATCATTTGATTATTTAATCAAATGATTTTTTCGCGCATTTTTTCGTAAAAAGATAATAAGATTATTTCGTACGACGACGAAAAATTTATTTGATTATTTAATGCAACAATAAAAACTAGAAATTTTAAATAACCTTTAGGTTCAGATTACACTTAGCGACGCCTTCAAATCGTAAAGGCATCATTTCAACGCACGTGTTGACACTTAGGTTACTACCATTGGGTCATTTTGACCCAGGACATTTTGAACGGTCATTTTTGACTAAATTAGTGTATTTTTTTAAAAAACTTCGACTGCGATGGATCAAATAGTTTTCCAATATCGAGCCCTGTCCCATTCGCTCTATTAGGAGTTCTTCCATTCTTTAACCCCAGACCCCTACAACGGGGTCGTAAACGACCTCACTTTTTTTAGTAAAAAACTTGTTTTGCTTTTCTTCAAAACTATGTTTCGTTTTATAGAGTTTTTATCGTTAAACATTCACCAAATGCAACTTTATCATACACTATTCTCTTTGTTATTAAAAAACGAAGAGAATGGTGTATAATTAAACGTTATTATCGCATACGAGGAAAATTTTATGTTAAAGAGAAGATTGGGGTCGTTTTCGATCCCGTTGTAGGGTTTACGTTTGGAAAAATAGATTGTAGGGGTCTAGGGTTAAAGAAAAATACGTCATAAAGTTTCTTCGAGAATTGTAGGCAAAGTGGCCTGGGTCACAAAGACCCCTGAACTTTTCTAGAATTCTATACCACAAACAAAACAAGATCCTCGCGTGAAATAAATTTGATATTTTTTTCTGATTGCATATGATTTTTTTTCGTAATAACATTCTCTTTTTTCGATTTTATCACAAATTTTTCAAAAATTCATGCAAAATTACGAATTTTGTGCATTTTTTTGTAAAAAGATTTAACTTAAGTTCATTTCGTACTACGAAGAAAAAATCGTTTGTTTATTTAATCAACTAAAATAATAATAATCAATATATATATATATAATAAATGTAAGCGTGGTTTGTCCGTGCGTGCCGCTATAACTCCGCAACCCATCCCCGCAGCCCCATGGGGGTTATCCCCCATCCATGAAGGTTTCGGTTTGGAACTGCAGAGGTTGGGTTCTGAGATATGGGTGTCAAAATAGGGCATCGCATCAATGGAATTCTCATGGGAAGTCGGTGAAGCAGCTGGGACTTGAGTGCTAAAGTGCCCGAAACTGGCCAGAATGTTCCTGAATGTTCTAGAAGGTTCCAGAATGTTCCCAGAATGGTCTAGAATGTTCCAGGCAGAATGTACTAGAATGTTCCAGTATGTTGGAGAATGTTCCAGAATGTTATAGAATCTTCCAGAAGGTTCGAGAATGTTCTAGAATGTTCGAGAACGCTTTAGAATATTCTAGAATGTTCCAGAATTTTCTAGAATGTTCGAGAATGTTTTAGAATGTTCCAGAATGTTCGGGAATGTTCCAGGATGTTCGAGAATGTTCCAGGATGTTCGAGAATGTTCTAGAATTTTACAGAATGTTCGGGAATGTTCCAGGATGTTCGATAATGTTCTAGAATGTTCCAGGATGTTCGAGAATGTTCTAGAATGTTCCAGGATGTTCGAGAATGTTCTAGAATGTTCCAGAAGATTCGAGAATGTTCTAGAATATTCCAGAAGGTTCGAGAATGTTCCAGAATGTTCGAGAATGCTCTAGAATGTTCTAGAATTTTACAGAATGTTCGAGAATGTTCCAGGATGTTCGAGAATGTTCTAGAATGTCCCAGAAGGTTCTGGACTTTCGAAGGGACTTCCGGTTCCGGAATGTTCGAGAATGTTCTAGAATGTTCAAGACGGTTCTGGATCATCGAAGGGACTTCCTGTTTCGGAACGTTCGAGAACATTCTAGAATGTTCTAGAAACCGGAAACGGAAGTCCAGAATCTTCTGGAACGTTCTCGCATGATCCATGTTGTGGTGGGAGGATACGTTCCAGCTTAGAAGCGTATATATAGGCGATGGCGAGACGCATGCGTCAGTATACTTTTGGAAATAAAAAGCAGTTTTCTTTCACTAAGTTAATCAACCCGTGAACCGGGGTCGTTTTCGTCCGGCCCAAAATTAAAAAAAAAAAACGTTTCCTTCGCACATTGCTTGATATTTGATGAAAAAAAAAAATTATTAAAAATAAGAAGAAAAAAACGTCTATTCTCGCTTCAATAGTACAGTCTGAAAATTGACCATGAATCTTTTTAGATTTTTTCATTTATAATTGCGGGTGTGATAGCGCGAAGACGAAAACGATCCCGGTTCACTGAATTAGGGCGCCTAAAAAACGCTCACGGATTGAGGGTTAAATACAACTGGATTGAGAATATGATGATTTAGTTTAGCTTTATAATTTCCGTATTTAAAGATTCATTTTTTTAAATTCACATTTGATACGAGCTGGCTGGCTTTGTCCGAGTGAAGCGAGGTTAACTCCGGCTAGTTAAATAATAATAATTAAAATTTCGAGTTTTTTTTATTGTGCAGGAAATTCTATGTGTGTTACGTCCACGACAATCAAAGTTTTTGGGTGACGTTTGGAGCATGACAAATACATTAACGAAAGTTGCATGTTTTTTTCCAATTGTGAATTTCTCTCGGAAGAAATTCAGGGATGCAACGAGTACCGTCTGTTCCCCTTACGTTTATAAATAGAACTACAAACGAAAAGAGAGCAAAACGGGTCATATGTTCGCTTCGGTTATTTTTTCTCCCTGTGCGAGCTTTTATGACGTTGAAGTTTGCATCGTTGGAACGCAACGAAAATCCTGATTTTTATAGAGCTCTAAGTTTATTTGCAGTACTACGATAATTCGACACTTTTTATTTTAAATCTAAATATTAAATCTGCGAAAAAATGGTCACGATGTCAAAAATTAAAAAGATAAAGAAAAAAAAACTTCTTTTCGTTCATTTCCAACGATGTAAACTTCAGTACCATGAGCTTTTGATTCTCTAGCGAATATTTCTCGTAATTTTTCAAATTGGTTAGATCGGGCGTAAGTGCAACAACGTGCAATTGCGACGACAGATAAAACAGAAGCAAAAAAAGATTTGACTTTCGGCAGTTGGATTGCGTGACTGTCGAAACTAAATAGCGGATTGCCGCGTCAACCGGTGATGAAATTCAAACGAATCGCGACATTAAATCCAAGCACGTACGCCTACTTGCCGAGAGAGCTTCTCGTTACATCCTTGTCACGCGTACAAATAACTCAACGTTACTCTCTTAAGGTAGTTCGGTCATTACAAATCTTGTAACATTAAAAACTCATCAATTTTTTTAAATCAAATAAATAAATACGTGATCAATCGATTTCCGGAATTCCGAAAGCTATTTCGACCATTTCGGGTCCCTGGGAAAATTTCTGACGTTTTGTTGACAACTAAGAGTTTTTCTTCTTTATTATTATTATTATTGTTATTTTTATTTTAGTTAATTTTGTTGGCTACTTGTGCTCAGTGGGTCCGTGAGACCCGGCTGGTTCGCACCCGTACAGACGAAGCTTTGTACGGTCAATATTCTCTCGCAAAAACTGTTTGAGTTAACGAAGAAAATTTGCTGAGAAAAACATTGCAGATTTTGTACTTTTTTCGGGTCTCTCAGACCCTAGAGCGCACTCCAAGGATTAAAAGTATGAAAATATCGGACGTCTAAAATCTCTGTTATAATTAATGAAAAACGTTGAAATGATATTTGTAAATACATGCATATCATTTTAAATAATAAGAACTGTCAGTCAGAACTTCTCAATTACACGAAAATGATAAAAAAAAAAGTTCGAGATTCAAAAAACCACCTAATTGTAACAAAAAATTTCGAATCCTAAGAGTATAAACATATTCTTCGTTGTCTACTTGTCCACACTGGGTTTTCGAGGCCCTTGCACTTTTTTGGGTTCCTCAGACCCGAAAATGTACTTCTAGGGTAAAATAAAACACGTAAATAGTAATAAAAACGAAAGGGACTTACAGTTTCGTGAGATTTGAGATGTAAGGAAGGAGCGACGGAGAATCGATAGATCGTTGGACGGAGACAAGACCAATGTATCGACAGAAAAGAATTCCGCGGGAATCGGTAACGAGAGTATGAAGTTGGCATCCGTTTTCAATGACCCGAGTCGTCGTCGTTGACGACGACGAGGAGGTCGTCGCACGATCGAGGAGGCTGGCGGCGCCGTCTCCTCCATTGAGAAGAGTCACGGTCCCGAAGAGCGTCAAGAATCCCCGAGCCGAAAGCCTCCTCCACATGCTTTCTACAATTTCTTACCCCTTTTTTTTCTTGCCGTTTTTCACTCCCTCCCTTCCCTTTGGCTAATCGACGCGCACTTTTGACACCTGGTGTGAGACACGAAACGCTCTTGTTGTTCTCGTAGTACGTGTCACGTTTCGCCGGAGATCGCTTTACTCGGATCGTACGTCCGAACAACAAGCGTTCTCATACCTTCCGGCATTTGTTTGAACCCGCACATTATTATCACTACCGACAATAATAATAATTATTCTTTTCATCACTATTGTCAACATTCTCCTCTTCTTCCTGCTCTTCCTCATTGTCAATCGCCGCCGGCTTTTGCGATTCGCACCTCGTTGAACAATTATTACGACTAAATTGTTCGCAAACTCGGAACATTATTGCGCGCCCTATATACACACTTTTTCGGTTGTTATTGACGTTCTACGTGTTAAGTCTCTCGGTTGACTGTCAACCTCCGCCCCCCGACAACAACTCATCCCTTTTAAATCAAATTTCTTCTCTATCTCAATTTTATTATTTACCGCGAAACTTTTTCCTGCCAAATTCAGCTTGAAAAACGTACTTTCAGATTTTCGAACCCAATGTCGCTCGTTCGCTCACTCGATCACGTATACGAGACTACTGCGTGCCCGTTGACCAGACCGCGGTCGCGCCTCGTTTCTCCCGTTTCGTACCCGTGGGTGGCACGCAAAACCCCCATTCCCTTTCCCCCCTTCCCCAACCGAATCCCTGACACCCGAATCGGCGACAACTTTCTCTCTCTCCCCCTCTCCTCTTGCGTTCCCTCATGTGACGTCATCGATTTCGCCTCTTCCTGCTAATACAGAGCTCTCCTCCTCCGCCTCTATCGAAGTAGTACTACCACGCGCCGTTGACGTCGCCGCCGCTACATCCGCGGAGCTCCGAACTTACTACTGAACCCCCTACGGGACGCGATTAGCCCTGCGTGCGTTTCGTACACCCGCATTCGCCTTTATTCGCGTGCGATTTTATCCAGGATAAGAAAAGGAAGAGGAGGAGGAAAGCAGAAAAGAATTAATCAATTGTTACGAACGTAATTACGAGCCAAGAGGAGAGCCATTTACACATCGATCGACGAAATCAGGGCGAAAATGATTTGAAACGTTTTTAAGATGTAAAATATTAATTTTAACTCCGGCGAGTTACTGGGTCATTTTGACCCAGGCTACAATCAGGCTTTAATATTTAATAGATTGTAATGCACTTTTTTTTACTCTGATACCGATTCTTTCGAGAGTGATGAACATGCAAAACTGCCTGGGTCTTAAAGACCCGTGGCACAAAAAAGTTTTTCTTTCATATAATCAAATAAATGATATATAAAAATATATGAAATAATTTGTCGAAAATTTCATTTTTCAGTGTTTTTCTCCTTTTTTTATTATTTTTTCCAATGAAACACGAGCACTACCGAGACATTGTAAATATTTGGTACAAAATTGGCAAATTTATCGTGTAAGAGGAAAAAAAAAAGATTGCTTTTCGAAGAGTTCCGTACAACCCCCAGGATTTATACGAAGTAACCATCCAGTTGAGCCATCTTGTCCTTAGGTGGACGAGGTTTGCCACGAGCTCGAGATTTCGCGTGACCTCGTCCTCGTGTCGTTACTGGCTTCGAGGCCACTGCCCGATGCTTTTCCACCAATGGTACGAATGCTGGGGTGCAAAATACGCAGCCAATCATCTCTGTTGCCTCGTTCGGAAGTTTGCTTTTGTCCTGCAAAGAAAAAGGTGTTTTTTTCTAGAGTTTTGAATACATAAGAACTAAATTTTACGCAGAGAAAATTTACCATTTATGTTTACTGAAAATATCTGTCAAAATTACTGCTTCACATTTTCGGGACTGGGTCAGGCCATTTTAGTTTACAAATACAGTCAAAAATTTGAAACTTAAACCTAGCTACACACTACCGGGTCCAATGGACTGACAGCATCACTACATTTTCACCTTTTTTTCACCACACGCCTGTTCACAAAAGTTATAACTTTTTATTAAACGACTTTTTGGCTTTACTGATTGCTTATCCGGATTGGTCGGAGTCTGGCATTTCGATTTCGCTGCAATTAAACCTCAATAGACGCGTTTGTTACAATGTTATACAGCAATAAAAGTCGTCGGTCCAATAGACCGATAGTGTGTAAGTAAGGTACTAAAAGTTATAGTGTGTAGCTAGGGTTAAGGGCGGCAATACCTTTTAGCCCGGTTAAAATAAGTCAATTTTTATGATTTTTTAAAAAACAGTCGGTCCGTTCAATGTTTTTTAAATTTTGGGTATAAATGATTATGAGTTTTAATTACTACGACATATTTTTTTTTACAATTTTTTACATAATGGCGGAGTGATGACGCTGTTTTTCCGGAACGTCATGACGCGGGTTCAAAAATGACGTAACTTCCAGCCTCTGTTGCATTGACCTGACAAAAATCAACTATTTTTTTAATTATTAACATTCATACATTGTCAATGAACCTCAAAAAGTGAAAAAAGAATTGATTATTCCATAAATGGGACGCCTTGAAAAAAAAGTTTGGCTTTAAAAAAAAAAATTTCATTTTGCAATAAAAAAATATTTTTTTACATAGATTTTTCAAAATTCTTAGGTTCATTTAGAATGGGATATTGTTATTCAGATGTGAGCAAAATTTGAACGAGATCGATCAAATATTTTTGGAGATATCGGTTACGCCAATTTTTAAAATACAGCTCTATACAGATTAAAATAAAGTGTGCATCAAGAGCATAAAGGTCACTTTTACGGACTCTATGACGTTAGAAGCATTTCGAATTTCGCTTAAAAAAAATTGTAGGCATATTATTGACATGTATTATAAATATTTTATGGAACAAGAAAATTTTCGAATTTTTTAAGGTTGCATTATCCCCCTTAAATATTTAATGAAATTCAAACAACTCGTTACTGTTTTCTGGCATGATGAATCACAAATGAAATTTTTTGTACTCGTACAATGAATTGTTACACTCTTCTCTTACAAATGACAAAATTACTGTGTTCTTTTCTAAATTTTGATAAATACGAAAAGAAAAAGTAATCGAGGAATTGAAAATTTAGCAGCGTATGTTTACTGTAGCGTACTCTAATATTTGCTACTTGTCAATCTCTGTGTTTTTGTTACGAAAAATTGGTGTGGCTACTTTTAAAAAATCTGACGACACACTAATTTTTCTCGTTTTGCGTAACTCAGCCCCTCAAAAGTTTGGTAACACAGTAATCCGTTATGAAATATTTTCACCGTTTACTTCAACGAGATTGCACGAGACAAATTTGTTTACGTGGTTTTAGATTTGTTTACATGAGCGAAAATGTTTTGGTTACTCACAGGCTTGTACTCGACGGAAACGAGCTGAGCTCCACAATCACAAATATCCCTATCAACGCTCACCCGATGAGCATTTTCAAACATATGAATTATGACGTCACATCGATTGCAACCTAATTTCCATTTTGGCGCAGCCGAAGGATCCAAAACTAAAATTCCACTCTCGCACTCGAGGCAGCTGCACAATCCGTTGGAATTTAGTCCGTGGGCGCAGGTTGGATGAGTGCAGGAATTGCAACCTGTAAATCCTTTTTTCATGTCCCTGTCAAAGCAAAAATTCTTGTTATTTCATCTTTCCTATTTTTTGTTAAGTTTTACGGTTTTAAATCCTTTTTTCATGTCTCTCTCAAGCGAAAACTCGTGTTATTTTTTCTCTCCCATTTTTTTAGTTAAATTTAAATTCCATTTTCGTGTCCCTGTCAAAGCAAAAACCCTTATTATGTCATCTTTCCTATTTTTTTGTTAAGTTTTGCGATTTTAAATCTTTTTTTCATGTCCCTGTCGAAGCAAAAACTCTTGTTATTTCTTCTCTCCCATTTTTTTCATCAATTTTGCGATTTTTTTACGAACCTGAACGGTGGATTGTTGAAACAATACGGACAAAATATATAACTTTTGCCACGAGTTCCCGTCGACCACGAACATAACTCGAAATCGTCCAATGGACACTTCAGCTCTTTATAGATTCGAATATTTCCATTTTGTGGCAAATTGTACGTCTCGTTGCAGTGGGTGCAGTAGAGTCTTGATGGTTTTGGTTGTATGTACTTCATGTATCGCCTGCACTTGCCGCATCTGCGTGGAATTTATAATTTCGTATGAAAATAGTTAATAAAAGTATTGTGAACACAAAAATCATCAGGCACTAATTCTTAATTCAATAACTACATTTTTTTTGTCAATATTTTGTCCCACCCATTTTTATGAAGAAATTTTGTCTCAACATTTCCTTAAAGAAATTTCGTCTCAAAGATTTTTTGATCAAAATGATGATCATTTTGTTTTAAAATCCGTAAAAAATGAAATCGTACCTGGAATGAGCCTTGCCAGAAGCTGACAACGGCGAAAACGAAACTTCGAACAACTGGTCCATCGCCTCGATATTTTGAACAAAGTAATGAAACTTTTGTTTAAAAATTTCAATGGCATGGCGAAGAACCGCATCAAAGTCCGCTCTTCCTTGAGCGATCAGATTGAGCTGTTCCTCTACGGCTGATCTCATCGTTGGCAGAACTAATTCAGGATCTATCTGCAGAAAAAAAAAATTAAATAATGGCTCGTTGATCGTCAATCGGTCAATGAGAGTTTCGAAGTGAAAATAAGTACCTTTTGATATCCGTGAACGAGAACGATTCCGAGAGAAGTAGGAACTAGTTTTCTCCCGGAAACTACCGTCACGTAATTGCGTGTTCCTATATTATTTATGTGAACGGGAATCGAGGCGTCCGTGCCAATTCCGTGTTTTTCCATGAGCGTTATGAGCTCAGATTCTGTTAGATAGTCGGGCGGCTGGGTCATGCATTCCAGTAATTTCGCCTGTAATCAACAAATCGCAAAATTCGTCGAATTAGTGATCTCCTCTATTAAAATTGTCAAATCAGCGAATTTTATTTCTTTTTTCTCGTTTTGTACCTCGTGTATCGCGACACTGTCACCGCTTTTGAGATTCGGTAGAGAATCATTGGCCCCCAGAGCCTGCCAAGTCAAAAGGCTCGTATAACCAGGATCCAAGAGAGAATTACCGGTTAAGGTAAATGTCTCAATTCCGATTTCAAATTTGACTGTTGTGCTCAAATATTTGCAGTCTCTTGCCACCTGTCCGACAATAATTATCGAATTAAATATCAAATTAATCGGAACAACAATAGAGTTTCATCACACTAAACATTTTTATGAATAAATATGTCATGATAATATTTTTTTTTAAATAATTTTTCAACTATGATTCAGTAAGTAATAATAATAGCAGGTTAAAAAATGATAATAAAAAATTGTTATTCGAATGCACTGAATATTTCCAATTTACAAATCATTGCGAAAAAATTGCTGTTGATGTTGCAAAACAATAATTAAATATTTGTTTTTTTCTCTTGTCATAATCGATCATCTCAGTCTTAATAAAAATGATAATTAATTTTTTGTCACGCGACTTACCGTGGCGATAAAGTGCCGAGTTATATAATCGTAAACTCGCCACGAATCCCCGTCCAATTCTTCTCTCGATGCTTGTTTCATCGGCGTTATCGGTGGATGATCGCCAGCGTCGTGTCCACTCCTGGGTCTGTTGATACCGTTGCTTATAATTTTCCGTACTTCGTCTCCCCATTCTCGACTGTTTTGTTGTTGTCTCAGCACCGCTCTGTCGATAGGGTTTTAAAATCGTTATAGACGCGATTACAAATTTCTTGTCGTCGAAACAAAGAAAGAAAGAGCAAGAAAAGAGAGAAAGAGAAGCAAAATACCAACTGCAGATCAAAATTTTGAGGATAAGACGTTGTCTCCGTTCGAGGATAACTTATGTAACCCTGAGTGTAAAGACGCTCGGCGATTTGCATCGCATAATGAGGTCCCATTCCAAGACCCGAACTGGCGACTCTCATCAATTCGATTGTGTTGAGAGCTATTGGCCTGGGCTTGGTTTTCTCGCTACTCAGGACGCTTATCACTCTGTTGAGAAAGAACGACGAAGAATAATAAATTTCGAGGTGACACCAAAACCTCGCTCGGGTCTGAGGGACCCCGGATATTCTTTTGTTCATCATTTTTCAAAAACTCAATGTGTAGACTATTTTTGACACTCGAAAATTGTCAGGATTATGATGAATTGAGTTGAATTCTCAAAAAATCGGAATGAACAGGCAACATTTTAGTTTGGACATTTTTTGTACGAGAAAATTGCAAATGTTTGGTTCGAAAGTGATCGAAACGACTCACTCAGCTTCCTCGTGTTCTTTCACGTGACTCAAAAACATATTAGCCACTTCCTTGTCGAAAGATCGACCACGTGCCCAAGACGTGGTGAGCTCCTGGCCATCGGGACTCTTGATCGTCACCTGGAGCACCCAATAAGGATCTGGTTTGAAAGTCTGTATCTCGTCGTGACGCTGAACGCAAAAACCGAGTGTGGGTGTTTGGCAGGGACCATACGATATGAGCGATGCGTCTAAATCTCCGTATTTTCCCTGAAAAATGTACAAAATTTCAATTTAAATTGAAAAAGAAAAAACTCTTTATTGCAAGTTTTAATTGGACAAATTTAAGTTACTCCAAAATGTAAAAATTCCTTAAAACTTTTGAGACACAAAAATAATTGAATAATCAATTCATGTATTATCGCCAAGGGCTAGAACTTTTGTTCTCATCAACCGACCTGAAAAAATTTTGTTTGGAATCGCGTAAAGGCACAGCCTATTCGCAGATCGAGTTCCTGCCTCGCGTCCACGCTCAATGCCTCGTTCTCGTTCGGTTTGATGAGATTCACGAGTGCAGCTTTTATGTCCTTTTCCGTAATCGAGGAAAACTTTGCTCGCCAAATGTTCTGAAATGAAATTGAACAATATTGAATGGAAATATTAAATTTTTGCAACAGAAAACGTTGGAGGGCAAGAATTGTGTAAAAAAAATTCCATCTTTTTTTTCTGTTGAATTTATTGCGGTGTTCAAAACAGTAAAATTTCAAAAAATGATTAACTAGGAGTTTGGAAAGAAAATGTTCTTCCATTGCAATATAAAAAAATTCGATATCATTTAAAAAAGGGAAAAAATATTAATTACTCTGGGATCAAGGCGTCCGCAGTTGCCTTGCTCCACAGCACGTATAACTTCGAAGCAAATATTTTCTCCCTCCTTGTCGCAATCGAGCCATAGGACCAGATAATCGCATCGAGCGCCTTCCTTGCCAAGAAAAGCAGGAATCTTGAGTTTTGGCGTAGCTTCTTTTTTCTCGGTGGGACAGGAGAAGAGCTCTGCCTGAGAGGACAAAATTCCACATAGAAAAACACGAGCCTTTCATCGTTAATCTAGAATAAGCAGCTTCTTACCTACCGGATCAACTTTGTCCCAATTATTGTATTTCCCAACAAAATCCAAACTCATTACGTGTCCACAGACGGACGTCATGCGGAAATTGACAACCTCGGACATGAAATTACCGACCCATTCGTGCACTGAACATGCACCATTGAAACCTGTATCAAATTATATCGAAATTACGTTATTAATTAACAAAATCCATCTTTGATTAATTAATTACACGATTAAATAACAAAATCTACAAGTCCCTTAATTAAAGATACGATTAGCTAACAAAATATACTATTCCTTAATGAATTACTCAATTGATCAACAGAATCCACTATTAAAAAATTAATCATTCAATTAATTGAATAATTATTGCCATTAATTGTATAAAATAATTTAACCCTAGAACCCCACAACGGGGTAATTAGGTACCCCACGAAAATGTCAAATTTCCTTCCCGAACCAATTTTTTAAAACCATTCCATCCGTTTTATAGAGTTTTCACTATTAAATATTTACAAAATGCGACTTTATCATACACCATTCTCTTCGTTATCAGAAAACGAAAAGAATGGGATATAACTAAACTTTATTATCGCATACGAGGAACATTTTATGCTTAAGAGAAGGTTGGGGTAATTATTTACCCCAGTGTGGGGTTTACGTTGGAAAAAATAGATTGTGGGGTTCTAGGGTTAAAAGTTATTAAATAAATTAAAATTTACGAAAAAGCCGGATCCATGCTTAACCTACCTTTTCTTGTGGTACATTGTCCATTGCTCAAAATATTTGCGAGGGAAGCAGCCAGCGAAGGCTTTTCTGCTACCATAAAAGCAGTCTTCATTGTTGTACGAATTTCACTCTTATTTTTTATTTATTAGACTATTACGATATATACGAGATTTGTACATTATTAAATTGTGTATTGATTATTTTATTCACAACTAAACAAATTGATGTACGATTTCACGACTATTTGTCCTTTTTTCTTAGTTCTCGAATTTCTCACAACGCGATGAGCTAATTGTTGTTGGCTTCGAAAGTTGAAACCAACACTTCTTTGTTTATTCTTTCGAGCTGACGAATGCTTTTTTACCGGCGATATGTGTTATTGTTACTCCAAATCACAACTACACACCCGGGTTGCCGTCGCCATGAATCTTTCAACAAAAAATGTAAAAAACAAAATTTACCCCCCATTTTTCGTCCGGAGTGCGCATGTGTGGAATCGGCTCCGTTGGTAAGGCAGCCCTCCAATAAAAAAAATCAATCGACCGAGATGTCTAGCAGGCAGAGACCAAAATAATATATAAAACTTGTTGACAACATTTTTACAAGCTTATTCGATACATTTGGAGCCAAAAATACCAAAAACATCGACAATTTTTTTTAAAGCAAAATTCTGTGAGAAAAGATCAAAAAACCACTTGCCGAGGTACTTTTTCGAAATTATCTTGATAATCGATTGAGACATTTTTTTTTTTTTATTTAGAAATGTAATAAAATAACGAAAATGGTTTTTTTTCCAATATCCTAATTTTTGAGAAAATTATACCACTTTGAAAATAAAAACAGGCCGCTCGCTCCCCGGACCAGATTTTCGAAAATTCAAAAATCCCCCTCCCCTACTCATTTATCACGTTTCGTTATAACGAATAAAAAAAAACTTGAGCAAAGACGATAACGTTATGTAGAGCACATAGAATCGTTGCCCAGGGTAAGGTATCGGCGAAAGTCGTAAACCAGTTTTGAGAAATCGAGGCCCGAAAATTTATTTTCTTCGTTCTTTTTTTTTTGCGAGAGCTGCTTTCTAGTTTCATCTTTTTTCTTTTTCATTTTTTTACAACTATATAAACACATGTTCGGATCTGCATTTCGATCCGATAGACGAATTTTTTATTTCTCATGTCTATATTCGAAGTATGTCATCTTATAAAATTTATATGGTAACGACGTAATTTTATAGTGTAAAAATTATTGGTACAAAAATATTACAAAGCTTATTTTTCCTCTTTTACTCGAAAGAGTTTTGGCGTATTTTGAAAATTCGATCGACCGGCGACGTGTATCGCGAGAATTGATTCTCTAAGTACAGAGAATGACGATCGAGTTGGAGATCACAGCGTAGAATAACCACGCCCGATGGATTAACCTTCACCTTTATCTTTGTCTGTGGAGTCAGCACACCGTAATCTACCTCCTCGTACAAGTCCTTCATTATTTTTTAAAGAGGAAAAAAAACAATGAGTATCGATTACAATTATCATTGAATAATACTAAAAGATTGAAGTATTTAGTTTCCAACAATGTTTTTTCCTCGTCGACTATGGGAAAAGAATTTTTCTTTGTAATTTTTGAAAAAGACTAGAAAAACCCACCTCGACTTGGTATCCTTCGGGATAACGAAGACCAAGCTCGCTGAGAGTGACAGAGACATCGGAAGGTGTACCGTCGGTACGTCGGTTCAAAAATGCAATCGCATACGAATAATAAACAGTGTTCTGAGGATCCTCGAAGATCGGGTTAATGGGTCTCGCCCAAATTTCTATTCCTTTATGCTGCAAATATACAATAAATAAATAAATTATCAAGTAAATAACGAATAAACAAATAAATAAAGAATAAGACATTACGTATTTTCTGTTTTTATTATTGATTATTGATAATTCTATTCATGCCGACGAGTGCATACCTCAAGCCAAAATTAAATGTACATTTTTACGAAAATAAAGCAAGAGGATATTTACCTTGTAAATTCTACGACCTTGAATACCCAACGGATCTTGATCGACAGCAATAATTTTTTTATTCTGCAAAATGGCTTTGTATTCAGGTCTGATAGTTCGGAGATCAACGGACATGAGAAGAGGTGCAGCTAAAATAGCCCACAAAGCCATCTGGGTTTTGCTCTGTTCGTAACTTAATCCGAAGTTTCCAACGATTAACATATCTGGATCGTTCCAATGTCCTGGGCCAGCATTCGGCACAATCGCGTCCTGATTGTTTCCGAAATAATCAATTATACTCTCGAGGCTCGACCACGAGTCTTGAATATCATCGTAATTACGCCACACGTTGCAATGCTCCGAAATCGCTGTGAAATTTGGCTGAAGAGAAAAAAAACACAAAGTATCAGACGACGATATGAGCGAAATAACGTTTTACAACTTCCAGATTCTTACCCGCATTCCAGCGTAAATTTGATAAACAGGCCAACTGCAGGAATATACCATTGGCCGTCCCGTTTGGTTGAGATAGAAACCGAATTCTGGGTAGCCTGGATTAATTATGTCATATTATGACATTTGATTATTAAATTGAATTATTCAATTCAATTCAATTCAAATATCATTAAATCAATTCATCATTAAATTAAATTCAATCATTAATTCAATTCATCATTAAAAAATTCATAATATTTGCCATCTTTTTTTTTAATGGATTGAAACTGGGTTTTTATTATTGAGTCATTTTTTTCATTGAATAAGAAATACAGTTTGAACCCACCTCTGTCCATCTCAGAAGGATGAGCATAACAACCGTCCAGTTTCACATAATCGACTTCCCAAGAACCGAAGAGAGCGGCATCATTTTCCAAGTAGCCCAAGACTCCGGGGTATCCAGCACACGTGTAATTTCCAAAATCTTCGTATATACCAATTTTCAGACTTTTGGAATGAATCTACAAAAAGTAATAGAAGTTTGTCAATTTTCTGTTAAGTTATATAGACAGGGATAAAAATGAATGAGGGGTAAAGCTGAAAAACCAACTGCAAAAAAATAATAATAATCTTTCTCTAGAGTCAGTAAATATACTTTTTTTAAAAACATGAATTATTTTTTTCAACTGGATGTTCAAAGTTTCAGACTTTCGAACTTTAAATATTTTCATTTCAACTTTTGCAAAACAATGCAGAATTCCATATTTCATCAAAATAATTTTTAAATAGTTGATCTACGAATTTATCGTTTCAGAGAAAATCTTTTGGATGCTGTGTTTTAACAAGCATCAAACTTAAGCATTGCTAAAAAATGTTTTATGCTTACATGGTTTTGGTTTAAGCACAGTTTTGAATATTCTTAAATGAGAGAATAAATTAATTGAATAATAAGTGTAATGGTGATATTTACATAATCAGAGAGGCTTTTAATTCCATAGGGAAAGCGTTGTTTATCGGCCACTAATTGTCCAGTGGCGTCTCTTTCCTTTTCCAGCCAGCAGTCGTCTATATTTATGTACTCATAGCCCGCTGCTGCATATCCTTCGGCCACTACAATATCAGCCATTGTCCGAAACAGTCGATCGCTGTGAATTTCCAAATTATTTCACAAAAAGCTTGAATTTTTTTTTCCCTTAAAACCTCCAAAGTTTATTGTTTCTTTCAGAAAATCGCCAAAATTTTCTTTTTTTTTTTGTAAATTGACTTTCGATAAACTTTCTAAGGGTTTATCTCACCTGATACAGTTCTCAGGATCATTTTTGCAGTCAGTGTTACACCTGAATCTCTCCCACGAGAGCCATCCCATGGGGGGTGTTCTGGCAAGTCCATTGTCGAGTGCAAGGGTGAAAAACGGTGAGAGAGTAATAAGAGCGAAGATAAACGCGACGAGGGGTCGCGTCATGTTGAATGAAGCGGGTTGCTAATTCTCCGAAGGAATTTTCTATACTGACGAATAGCAAAATCTCCGTGTGATTGATCAAAATGTGAAAGATATACTTTCGTTCGTAACGAGTTGAAACGCGTTTTAGCGAACTGTCAAATAAACTTTCGGAATCAAACGGAAACGACGCGGCAACGGACAGTACGAAACTTGTTTATTATTATTTTTTGCGATAATTTTTATTTTACGAGTGGGCGGACAAAATTTCCATCCTTGCACTTTTACCACTGACTTCGCTTCTCAGGCTGATCTGATACAAAACTCGATTCGAGCCAAGAGTACTTTCACCCAATGCCCCATTTCATTTTTATACCACACCAAGCATATCGCCGCCGTGGCCCTCGCCACCACACCACCTTTTGCCATCACCCCCCTTCTCGCTCTCTCTTTCCATCTCTCTCGCTCTTTTAAACGAGGAGAGTATCTCGACGCATCTATGGTAGTATACGCGTATGAGATCGACGTTCACGGCTCGACGGCCTCGCACCACCATCGCGTCTTTCACTGACTCGCGGGGGCCGCGGGGCCCCGCGGTTTACGGGGCGTTGCGCGGATACAATAATCACAACACACTCCCTCCGCGCGCCCGGCCCGCGACAACACTGCATTTTTCTTCTTTTTTTTTAGCAAAAGGCTTTTGTATCATACGTATTTACACGTTGCCGCGCTCCTTTCCATTTTCTACGGCGTGCTCGCTATATAGAATCGCGTTCGCGAGTCTTTGTTCGATGTATTTATAGTCGTGTAGGAGTGTTTTACACATGCCTGTATCTTTTTTTGTACTATACCATTCGCTTTTGATATTTGTACTCTCGTTCATAAACACACGAGATCGGAATCTTATTGACGAGATTTTAGATCTTAATCGCAAGAGGTATTTTTATTGGAAGGTTATTTTTTGTTCCCGACCCATCATTTTCATTGCATTTTTTATTACGTTTATCTCTTTTGTGTTTGCGAGTTTCGAAGATTTGATTTTCGATCTCCGCGAGATTAAATTCTACGATTATAGGCGAGTAAGTCCATCTGGCAGTTAAAGGTCTGCAAGTCAATGCTTTTAACCGCCAAATAAGCTATCTAGAAGTTGGAACAACCCGCCCCAAATAATAAAAATTGTCTCGGCGGCAGTATGAGTTGATCCGAAATCTCGCGGTCAAAAAGATCGTTTGGGAGCGCCAATTTTCATTGTATTTTTTATCACGTTTATCTCTTTTTTGTTTGCGAGTTTCCAAGATTTGATTTTCGATCTTTGCGAGATAAAATTCCACGATTAAATAATAAAAATATTGTCTCAGCGGCAGTATGAGTTAATCTGAAATCTTACGGTAAAAAAGATCATTTGGAAGCGCCAATTATCGGAGGGTAGTTTGAAGTTCGAACTTGCTCTTGCATACTCGGTTGGTAAAGGCATTTTTAGGAAATTTACTTTGCTTATCGAAGGTTTCTTCGAGAGGATACCAAAAACCGTCTGGACTTCCGGTTGCGGAATAATTCATTTCTATCCCATCATAACGACTATTTTCAACGAAAAATTGTTTTACAAAAACGAAATCTCCTTCCACATGAGATTATCTACATTTTTTCGTTCTTTATTAAACACAGACGTTTGATTGTTTGCCAATAGTGCCGGCTCGCTCGAATATTGACGGAAAATTTATCACCGGGAATTTTATCGAAAACTAATAATAGAAAAATATAACCAATGTTTAATTAGGTTTCAAGTCTCCACATATTGATAATTTATCGGAATGATTTTTTCTTAAAAAATATGATGGAAAAATTGGATTTGTACGTATGCATAGAACATCCGTCCGGCAAATATGACGGTGGATGGGACGGGGGCGCAAACAATGCTGAAAAAAAAACTTGCTCATAGTGTATCTATGGCATTATTGTACCGTGGTACACAATAGGTAGCTTCGAAGTGAACGAGATCGCGTTCCTATATAGCAGCGCAGGTTTGACAGCAAGGAGGATGAGAGAGAAAAAGGTACGACATACGGCGAGAACGAGGGTACGTTTCTTCGTCGATTATTCATCGTGTGGCACAACCCCCGGCCCACCGTTCAGGAGACGGGCTTGGTGGACAACGGGAGGCAGCCGATGCATCGTAGCAACGACGCGACCGAGGCACGCGCAAAGAGGGTGGTAGCGCGAGCGCGAGGTGGTTCTACCAGGGTTATTCGGAGGCCGCAGCCGCGTTACTCGTAAAATAAATATACAGGGTGTCCCAAATGTTATAGCCGATAATTTAAATAAAAATTTTAGACTAAATTTTGAATCGATAAGTCTAGTATCACTTTATCATCAGATTGCTTCCTGAGGAGTTATTAATTATTGAAGTTCGCAGAGTCGCTGCCGTTTTACGCGTGTACTGTCAATACAGTCAGAGATAAAGGAAAAATGCATAGGACCTTTTTTGTAAGTATAACATTTTTTAGAGAAAACTTTTTGACGAAATTTTTCTAGTCTCAGTAGTTTAGTCCTGAAAGCGGATGGAGAAAGAAAGATCTTTCGGCTTACGCGCGTTACAGTCGAAAACCTTATCGTTTCTCTACAAGGTCTCAGGACTAAAGTACCAGAGACAGAAAAATATCGCGAGGAACTTTTTTGTAGGAAAGTTTCTGTTCTATAAAATTATTCTTATGCATTTTTGCTCTACCTCCGACCCTTTCGACAGTGTTGGGCTTTAAAACCGTTCAGCTTACGCTTACCCGTGGAAACGATGTCGATTTTCGAGTGGTTCTCAGCACCAAAGTACTAAAGATAGAAAAAATATAGTTTATAACTTTTCTGTGGAAAATATTTTGCTCTACAAGATTGGTCCTATGCATTTTTGCTCTATCCCTAACCATTTCGACGGTATGCGCGATAAAAGTGAGCAATTCCCGCAACTTGAATAATTAATAACTCATCAGGCGTGGGTTTGATCGAAAGCCATTATTAGACAGTTCGTCGGGGAATCCGTTGGTGAAGTTAAGTTAACGGGGATGATGACCTGAGGAGGTGGGACACCCTGTAGGAGGCAGGAGCCGCAGCGGCAATGCGCACGCATAGCTGTTCATTCGGTATAATAAGCGGCACAGCGGCAGCCTCCCTTGACGTGTTTCGTTGAGTGTGGGCAGCGGGGAAATGGAAGACGGGGAGTGGAGGGTGGGGGGGGGGGGGTAAAGAAGGGCGAAAAGCGAAGGCGAGTCACACTCGCGGGTTGATCCACCGCCGCGCCGCGTCCGTGTCTCGTTCGAGCCAAACTCTGAATCGATCGCGCGCGCACACACGACTGGAAACTCGGGAGATTGGGCCATGCGAGTCGCTCGAGAGGAATTTAAAAAATGGCAGTGCTGAGTCGCTCGAGCAAAATAAAAAACGTCCGATTGGTATTGCTCCTTAACAAGTATCCGGCGAGCAGGAGCCAACAAACGAGCTTAAGACGATTATTGCCGCTTGATCATTCGGCGGCACCCCTCGAGGAAACTCGTCGTCGTCGTCGTCGTCGCCGTCGTCGTCCTTGTCAACAACAGCCAAAACAACTTCGACTCTAGTGGCAGTCCGAAAAAGCGTGCGGGCTAATGACCAAACGTGTCCTTCGTTCTCATCGCTGTCATGACTCCGCGAGGTAAGTTTTTTCGACAAATCTTTCAAATCTCCTATCAAACCACACCCGGGGTTCCCTGGAAGTTGGTTTCGAAATGAATCGAAGGCTTCGAAGCGATTGATCGATCCCCATATGCCATGCACCATTCATCCGCATTGCCCCATCGCCTTTTGTCCCAAAAACTTTTCTTTTTTTTGCTTCGATTCCCAAGCTTAACGTATCACCTCGACCTTGGCTGATCGGCATTGCGGATAACAGGAGTGGTGTCGCGTTGTACAAAAATATATTTCAATTACCGCAACCGCGGGCTAAAGAGCCAAGAATCGTGTGTAGTAGAGAGGTGGTGCGTGTTACACACAATGTGGAACTTGATAAACGCATGTACGGGCATATAGGTGGTGCGCGCGAGTGGCGGAAAAACCTAGCAGCAGCACCACCACTAGCGGCAGCGGCAAGCCGAGGATATAAGATCGATACGTGCCGTTACTTTCATTCATGGCTATTTTGTTCCACGCGCCAGCGCGCTTGTCACTCTCCTCTTTCCGCTCATCTCGTCGCATATATTAACGTCACTCTAGTATCCGCACACTATAACGTTGTGTTAGTGGTGGTGCAACACGCTTATAGAATACGGGGATGTCCGACGGGAGAGTGGAGCCTATAAATGGAGGGATAATAGCCAAACGGTGTTTATTTTACGAGGTGCTTTCTCGCGGCCTTACCGCAAGTGGAACGAATATTTAAGGACATTTTTTGCGGTTACTTCGGTTCTGGCACGCGCGCGTATCGGTGCCCGAGCAGCTGCCTAAGCGAGTCGACAATCAACCGCACGCGCCGTGACACAATAATTATTTATCTCCATCGAATCGCACCAAATATCGTCTCGTTGCATCTTCGCCTTATTTCCACTGGAATTTTTTTCTCTCCTCCCTCGGCCCCACTTAAAAAACGGACGTTTTTTCTCTTAGTAGGCCAACTTCCGCTGCGACCGATTAACGTTGCAGTCGCCACCGCGGAGCTAGTCGGTGATGCTGAGATTTAAAAAATCGTCGGCAACGATCGAGTTATGTCCGAGAGCGACGGCGAACGAGCGGCTAGGTCTGTCGCCTTGGAACAAGCCTACGTTCACGACGTTTATGAACAATGCGCCGAAAAAACTGCCGCACGGAGCAAACACTGGCCCCGCATTTACAAATTTCTCGAAGAACTCGAACCGGGTGCTCTCGTTTGCGATATCGGTAAGCCGATATTCGTTCCCTTTATTTTCATCGTTTTCATCCGGTTTTTACTCATTTTTCTCTCCTTTTTATCGAACTCAGGCTGCGGAAATGGCAAGTATTTGAGCGTTAATGAGAACGTCTTCAAAATTGGAGCGGACCGATGCAAACGGTTAACGGATATCGCTCGTGAGAAGGAAAATGAGGTACACTGAAAAATTGCAGTATTTTTTTATTCAATTTACAAAATAATTTTTCCAAATTCCTGCAAAACAAAACTTTCTCGATGATAGGTCATGATATGCGACAATCTCGCCCTACCATTTCGCGATGAAAGCTTCGACGCTGTCCTCTCGATCGCGGTGGTCCATCACTTCGCGACTACCGAGAGACGAGTCAACGCCCTTAAGGAACTTGCTCGGGTTTTGCGAATTGGTGGACGACTCGTTATTTCCGTTTGGGCGATGGAACAGAGGCACAGAAAGGTGCGATTTGACAAAAAAAAAACAAAAAAAAGTGAATATATTTCCGTAATTTATTACCTAGAAATATATATATATATATATTTTTTTTTTCAGTTCGAATCTCAAGACGTTCTCATACCCTGGCCAAAAGCCTACTGCCTGAGCGGCGGATCGAGAAGAACGAAAAGACGCGGAAGAGCAAACGGCCCCGACGGAGGAACCAGCGTCGATTCTTTCGAAGACGTCGCCGATGATCTCGATCTCGATCGAAACACCCGGAGGTGTCGTCCTGTAACATCCGGCAAGAGGTACTCGACTCGATACCGAGGTAGTAGGTGCGTTGGAAACGTCTCTTGCCCTGATCCCCTTCTCTCATCCGTTCCTATTTTAATGTACAGAGGCGCGGCCAATCCCTCGAGATCGAAGAATCGAAGTTACTGGATCGATCCAATTTTCAGCCCTTCACCCTCCACCAGCAGCCTCTCCAGCCCGAATGAAACTTGCTACAGTTTTTTTCGACGAGCTTTGCAGGTAATCCGACTCGTAACTTATCGAAATAATCAATAAGAAATTTTCATCAGATTTACAATTTTCGGTACGACTGACCCTGAGATTTTGCTTATAAACTAACATTTTTCTCGTCAAAATTCAATGGCAGAGGTAAATATTTCATTCGTCTAAATCACAATATCCAAATAACGTTACGAAATACGAAAAAACGATCGAATCACCCAGAAAAAAGTTCTATTTAGATATACTAAGATCGTTTATTCGAAATTTTTTTATTTGAATTAACAAAATTTCCATTCCCTTCAGATACAAAGCTTTTTTCGAATCAAATAGATAATGCTATTTGGGTCCGTTTATTCGAGTACCCGCGTTAAAGCTTCTAGCTCCGACCACCACGTGGCGCAGAGCGTCGAAGCATTTCTCACAAACGAATTGTGCTCTGGATGTGCATAAATTGCGGGAACCAAAGTAGTTCTATTATTCTGACTGACACGTTCGACTAAGAGGTCGAACGTGAATTTTTGTACCTACCCAGGGTCGCAGACCCATGAAAATATTATTAAATAATATTATAATTGAATATGGTATAATATCATAAATATTATAAATAATAATATAAATATTATTTTTATTTAGAAATTTTCATATTCGTTTAATTTTTAAGACAAAAATAGTGTGACAAAGAAAATAATTTCTTAAAGTTAAGGGGACTAGGCAGCGAACGTAAGCCGAAAATGGGATAAAATTGAAATGGCATTTGTGAAAAACCGAAACAATATACATACATTTTCTTTTTTGCAACGTTTTTATTGGAGCTTTGGCTATTAAATTCAGTGGTTGAGGTTTCAAAAATATAAATATTTAAGGGAGATATTGGCGGATAAAGAAGACCATGCGCTGCTCCCTCATTGCCACGATTCCGAGTGGCCGGTTGAAGTTTTCGGCAATTCCCAAACGTCATTCTCTTCAGGGGATGTTCCTCCACAGACTGAACCAAATTTTTTTGAAAAAAACATAAAAATTAAAAAACTGGCGGCTTAAATTTGACAACAAATGTCATCCGTTTTTCGATGTTTTTCAAATTTTAGCCGCCATTTTTTTAATTTTTACGTTTTTTCACAAATTTTTTATTCAGTCTGTGGAGGAACATCCCCTGAAGAGAATGGCGTTTGGGAATTACCGAAAACTTCAACCGGCCACTCGGAATCGTGGCAATAAGGGAGCAGTGCATGGTCTTCTTTATCCGCCCACATCTCCCTTAAATATTTATATTTTTGAAACCGTAACCGCTGAATTTAATAGCCAAAACTCCAATAAAAACGTTGCAAAAAAGAAAATGTATATATGTTGTTTCGGTTCTTTACAAATGCCATTTCAATTTTATCCCATTTTCGGCCTTTTTTCGCCGCCTAGACCTCTATTTGGCCGTGAGACAAGGAAAAAGTTTATTCGATTTAACTAGATCCTAGTTGAATCAACTAGATGTTTTTTCTGGGTGATGTTTTATAAAAAAAGAATAATTGCGAAAGTAATGACTTCCAAAATACTCTGTTTGCTTTCGAAAACAATTACTCTCCTGGTTGAAAAAAAATATGGGCGCGGCTCCGCGAAACACTTACCAACAGGTTCGGATACAAAAGCCGCACCTTTCTCCCTTCAGGCCAAAAACTCTAGTGCAAATAGCTCGCAAATTATTCGCAATGTTTCAAGTGACCCCGGTTTCCATTGCTATGTTTTTGTGCATAGAAATTGGCGGGAGGTAAGCGAGAGTCAGGTGCAGGAAACCGAGGAGCTTGGTTTCTGGAGACTTGGCAGAACAACGGAGGCAGTTGGAAAAGGCGCCAGCAACATCAAGGTCGAAATTTTCAAAACGAGGATATCGGCGACGTGGACGATATTCCGATAGAATTGCGACGTCTCGAGGAGGACAACGTGACCTTGAGCAAACATCCTTCGACACCCCCGTGCCAAACGGGCGAGAATGCCGGCGAGCCTCTCGGCCTCAAATCCAAAAGTCTCGGCGACATTCTCGAAATCCAAAGACTTGATCTCGTGCGCTCGAGATCGAGCATACCCGGATTTTCCTCAACCGTAACGTCCCAATTTTACCTCGACGAGGAATCGAAAACACCATCGCCTCAACCACCGGCCCCCGAAACGAACAGGGAATCACGAGGAATTTTGAGCACCGAAACTATCGACGATTCTACCAATGACAATTCCACCGCTCCTCTCCTTCTCTCATCCTCATCCGTCTCATCCACTAACTCCTTAAATCGGTCAACCTCCTCTACAGGAAAACCCCGTCTGGTTAAACAAAAATCTCATTTGTTGGACGATTCGCCTCCCGAATTCATTCAAGAACCTTCGAGTGGCGTTGTCGTACGACGATGCAGCAAAGACCTCGTCGAATTTCGGGTAAATATCTTAATATAATTCAAGATTTTTATTCGGAAATTATAAATTTCTAGAAGCTTCGAAGAGAAACGAAAAATTCAAGAACATTCGAAATCATATTGTTTTTTTTTTATTCTTTTTTATCTTATTTATCTTTCTCTTTTTTAGATTATTTCAAAATCATTTGAAAAAGTGAGAAAATAGTCGTCGATTTTTAACTTGAGACTTTTGAATTTTCTTTTTAATCCTAGACCCCTACAAAGGAGACAAAAACGACCCAATTTTTTTTTGTGAAGAACTTCTATTAGCATTTTTTCAAAACTTTCTATCGTTTTATAGAGTTTTCATCATTAAATGTTCAGCAAATGCGACGTTATCATACACCATTCTCTTCGTTATAAAAAAACGAAGAGAATGGTGTATAATTAAACCTTTTTATCGCGTATGAAGAACACTTTATGTTGAAGAGAAGATTAGGGTCGTTTTTGTTGCAGGGTTTAAAAATGGATTGTAGGGGTCTCTGACTGAGTTTCCAGATGTTTGTATGGATCGATTGAAAGCAGGAATGAAAAGAAAAAAATGTACATTTGATGAAATTGTATTAGATTTTCGATAAATCGTTCATTTTTGTATATCTGTGTCTGACGTTTGTTCATGTGGTTATTCAGGAGGCGACAAGGACCGAATCAGTTCCAAGAACGAGTAGACGGCGTCGAAGTAACGTCCACAAGCAGAGTTCGATGAACGAGGAATTAATGTCGATGGAGAGGTTGATGGAGCGAGAGCGTGTACGAAAGAATATAATGAAGCAGGCTTCGTTGAACGAAGAAATAATCTGTAAACCGCGGGGACAAACCTTTTGTCACTTTCGTGAGAGTCTGTATTCGGGGAACATGACGATGCAGCGATTTCAGCTGATCAAAAGTGACCTTACCAATCGAATAAAGCAATCAACGACGAGTATGGAGAACAAAGTTTCTAGTATGACGATAAAGAACGGATTTGCCAAGATTCTTCAGGGATGGAAGCATCAATCGAGCGAAAGGTTGGAGGCTGATGAATCCGAAGGGAACAACGTTCACGAGGATGAAGGTGGGGACGAAGGTCGTTCACAGGAGTCTCAAAACGTCGCGAGCATCAACGGAGACGAAGGGAAAAACGCGACTAGTGGAAAAACAAGCACGAGTGGATCCCAAGCTGGTGTTGGGAATAAAACTGCAGCGAATCCGGCCGAAGGAGCTGGTCCTGGTGGCGAATCAATCGAAAGACGTCTCTCCAAAGAGGACGGTTCAGATTCGTCGAAAGACAGCAGTTTACAGAGCGACACGAGCGTCGATTCCGAAGACAGTTTTGCTTCGGTAATTTATGTGCCAAAGAATCACCAGCAGCAAATCGAAGGTCAACAGCAGGGCAAGCACAATCCTCATCCTTACAATTTTTATCGAAGAGACAGTTTTACAACGCGAGATAGTCAGTTTGGCTCGCCAATCGACATCTCGACGATCGTGATACCACCGCTGTCAGGAGGCCATCATCAATTAAGAACAACTTCGGCTCCACCTTCGCCACGAATAAAGAATCCGCCGGTTGATTTGAATCACGGATCCGGACCACGCTCAAAATTGATATCCTTGTCGCCGCTTTTAAAACAATTTCCCGCTACGAGCAAATCCCTACCGCCACCGAGTCCGCCCGGGCTATCGCCTCGGAACTTCGATCCCAGCTTCGCTTCGTCCAATCCACGAGACTCTTTCGCCTCGTCCGGCTTTTTCGGGTCTTTACCTTCGCGGCAATCATCGACGACGAGCGACGGTGCCCCGAACAACGACGTCGTTGGTGACGAAGTTACAAAATTGACGAAGATCGATAACGATCAAGTGACGACAACGATTGAAACGATGAACGCAACTATGGAAACGATGACCGCAACGATTCCAATAGCGACCGCGACTACGACACTCACAACGATTACGACGAACACAACGACATCAACAACGACGACAGAATCTACAAACAACGATTCAACGTCGACTGTTATTGCACTCGAGCGACGAAAAATCGAAGTCGAAGATACTAAAGAACGCGTCGATTCGACCAGCAACGAATCCATCAACGATCCGGATACCAGACGATCCAGGCTGGATCAAATAAAAGAATTGCTTAAACAAAAACCCGGCTTCGCAACGAGAAGCATCAAATCCCCGTTTCCGCTGGTCAGGAGGGCTTCAACCATCACCGGACGCTCCGAATCCGCTTCACTCGAAGCGAGAACTCTTCCACGACTTCTTTCCTTGGAGCTTTTCAATCCCGAAACCGACGACTTGGACAGTGATTCCAGCGGACTCTCGTCACCCGAGTCAATCGGATCGGTTATCAGTGTTATATCGGACCAACGGTTTTCTCTCAAGAATAACAAAGGTACAATTTCTTTCCCCTTGCCCAGATCTTATGATTGAATGCACTAGAATTATTATTTTCTTGAAAACGAAAATACTCTCGATTTGCTACTCTTAACCAGTTAACTGGTATGTTCGTAGAAATGCATTGAAAATGACGCACGTGTGCGTCCTCTACCAGTTAACTGGTTAAATGCTGATCAGTACCATCAAAAATGAAAATATGACCTCAGTAAAAAACTGAGTCGTTCAGTCGGTAAAATTTCTGCGGTATTATGTCAAAATACGACAACATCAAAATAACACGCTAAAATAACACAACGTGAAAATAACACAGCGTCAAAATACCGAACCGTCAAAATAACACCAAATTAATCAAAATTAATTAAAAAGTTTCAATAAACTATACTTGACACTTCTTTGCGGTTCCAGTTCACAATTGGCCCAAATTTTTTTCTAGGCATTGTTGTGAATAAAAAATAACGTAACGTGTAATATGTAGGGGGAGGGGGAGCCTTCAAATGTAAAAAAAATAACAAGTTCATTCCAAGCTTAGAAAAGTCTGCAAATAGTATATGAAGTGTAAATAGTATAAAATTCAGGTACGAATAGTGGAATTTGATGGTTTGGGCAACGGGGAGCTTCGTGTCTCTTTGTCGTTTTTTGGGTCATAACCACCCTAGATTTCAACCACCATAGGTTTGAATTGTATATGGTTTTACAATAATGACCACAACACCAATGTGTTACGATTACAATATTTTGTATGTCATTTTGTCGGGTGTTATTTTTGTCCTGTGTTATTTTTGCTCTGTTATTTTGACATATTATTTTGACGTGTTACCATCCTGCTGCCGATTTTCTCCGACAGAGTCTGAATTTTCGAGAAAAATAAGAGTCGTGTAACTTTTCTTGAAATGAAAAATAACAAATAAAAATTGTGTAATTTTTCTTGAAACGAAAAATAAGCTGTAACTTTTATTTTTCTTAAAATATCAAATAGCTCTAAGGAAAATGGGAATCTACTTTTCAGTTAACTCCCACTTACGCATAACTCAAGTAAATGAAAAATGACTTTAAGGAAGAAAAATAATTTTTTTAAATATTTACTTTTCTTCTTGTTCAACATCAGTGACACAGATAAAAATCATAAATTTCTAAAAGTGACACAGATAAAAATCAGTGTCACTTTTAGAAAAAATGATATTGCTCCCCGAATGAAACAATCTCTCATTTCTCAGTTACCAATTCACAATTTCAGCCTAATTGCGTTTTATAGTTCAACTTTACCATGATTTTTTTTTTCTATCAGATCTAGCAGGCACTGAGAAAAAGGTTCCAATAACGGGAGGATCTTCCGAGAGCGATGCGGCGAAGGTCGAGACTAAAAATCGAGTTGAAGAGACCAATTCCACATCAACCAACGTCGCAGACAAAATCGTGGATGAAAATACCGATTGCCACGACAACAAAAAGGACGAGCCCGTCGCTAAACTCCCGTCGCCACTTTCCATTCGATCATTAACCGAAACGATCGATTTATCCTCTCGTGTACGCGGTTTGCGTTCCAGCTCCAAATACACTCAATTAGTGGACGACACGATTGCTTGGTTGAGCGGTGCAGCCCCGGATCCAACGCTCCCCGACAACTATTATCCCCAAAAATACATACAAGAGCCCGCCGAGCCTCTTCAAACCGAAAGTGACGAAAGAGCAATTATGGAGCAATCACCACTGCTATTACCGAAAAGTGTTTCAGAAGAGGCGATCGACGATTTCGTAATGGTAACAAAGAGCGGAGAGTTCGTATCTGTAATGGAGAAAGAAAAAGTAGAGAGTACAGTGATGAAATCGAGAGTCGAGACTATAAACAATTCTTCAATCAACGACGACTCGGTGATCGATCGTTCCACCAGTTTATCGAGTGACGTAAGTCAAACCGAGGAGGTAACGAAGATCCTCAGCGATCCCGGGAGCACTCTTTCCCTGGGTTCGTCGACGACTCATTTCGAGTACAAAAATCTTCGAGAGCGTCGAAAATACTTGTATCAACAGCAGCGTTCAGCTTCGGAAGAAATTCCCCGAAGTCCCGGCGTGAATGGAGTCGTTAAACCTGGCGATTCGTCTCGTCGTTCCGGTGTCGTCGTAAACAATCCCTATGGTAATGGAGTTTCCTCTTTATCCAGAGGAATTCCCCGGCGACCAAGCACCTGCGAAACTCCTCTCAGCGGATCCTCCTCCCAAGAGTCTTTGCCTTCGGATCGAGGCGGTTGTAATCGAGGAGACGATGAGGATGACGAGGGCGCCGAGGGCGGAGGTGGCGCCGGCGGGGGCGGCGGTGCGATAACGTACCACCAATATTACCACGTATTTAAAGAGGGCGAATTGGATCAGCTGATAAACAAATACGTGGAAAATTTACACATAATATCGTCGTACTACGATCATGCGAGTTGGTGCATCGTCGCGGAAAAAGTTCAAGTCTGGACTATATGACTATGTATCGAATGGAATTCACAAGAAGAAAAGCATCGATAATCATCCTGCGCTCTGTAGAAAACTAATTCCTTCACCGGTCAATCTATACTCGACCTTCAACCCCGGCCGCTCGCAGCATTATCATTTTTACTAAATAATAAATATCAACTTTATTCTCTCTCGTCATCGCTATTCCGAGGAGAGAATTATCGCGCGCGCACACCCGCAAAGCTCGTGAGAAACGAGCCGAAGAAAAGAATCGAACGAATCGGCGACGTTTTACGACGGTCCGTAACCGCCCGGCCCTTTTAAATCTCCCTCGTGTAAATATGTAAATTGTAAACAAACGTAGGCGTCTGTAATGATCACAAAACGTGAAAAACGCACACTAGCCTCTAGTCATACGTATAAATTACGTATACAACATATACATACATTAAATATACATATATTGTCCTCTATGTAGCTTAAAAACAACTTGTACATCACGTTGATTCAAATGCTTGACCAATTACAGAACAAAAATCAATGAGAACGTCACGAATCGTGTGTGTATATATATACGAATGTAAAAATACATATATACACACAGGCACACAAATACACAGACACCCACACGTACATATTGATAAAATCGGGGTGCTGCAGCCTCCCGTCATCTCGAATATGTAGCGAGAATGAAAAAAAAGCAAAAACAAAGAAAACATTAGCCGATGATGCACGTCGACGTAATAAATTCAACTTGTATACGTAACAGTAAAAAAAAAAGAAATGACCTCTCTTCGATGACTCGTGCGTATAATCAACGTGTGATTATTACTATTATTATTATTATTAATTATTAATTAATTAATGAATTATTACTAATAACAGGACGCCGGCATATCGCCCACAGAGAGACAATAAAAAGTCGTAAAATATTTCGCACAAGCTCGCACGATATTATACATATATATACATATGTATATCTATATATATATATATATATATATAAATATGCATCAGTGAACAAATTGAGGCTGGAAATTCTTGCAGGATTTTTTTTCAGAGAATCAGCTGGTTCCAAATTTTACTTACGATTCATATCTCTTTACTCTCTCACTATTATTTGCATGTGTGTGTGTGTAAAAAACAGGTTTTGACTCGCAAACGCGATTTTTGACTCTAGCTACACACTATAACTTTTAGTACCTTACTTACACCCTATCGGTCCATTGGACCGACGACTTTTATTCCTCCATAACATTGTAACAAACGCGTTTTTTGAGGTTTAATTGTAATGAAATCGAAACGCCAGACTCCCACTAATTCGGTAAGCAATAAGTAAAGCTAAAAAGTCATTTGACAAAAAATTTGAACATTTATGAAAAGGCGTGGTGAAAAAAAGGTAAAAATGTAGCTGTCGGTCCATTGGACTCCGTAATGTGCAGCTAGGGTTAAGGCAGAGCGTCTTATCAGCTGCGTGAGTGCGAGACAGATAAGTAAAAAGTATATACACGATTTTCTCGGACACGCTTGATATTTCAAAAAAAAGACATGTTTCACCTTATTCTCTGATAAAAGAACGTGTAACTTTTCTTTTTCTTGAAATATCAAGCCTCTCCAAAAAAAAACGTGCAATAGAATTTTTACCGACCGTATGGCTAATAGATCACAAAGGCATAGTGTGGTTTCAAACACTCGTTCGTTACTCGAGAAGATAATTTTACCATTCACCAGGATTTTTGTAATCGTATGTAAAAACTTAAAGGCTAGGACTCACGGAGGCAATTTTTAATAGTTCTGGTGCCTCGGTAATTACTGGCGAAGCAAATTTTTCAGGATTTTTTATACTTTTATTTAAAAAATTGGAGGCTGATATTCGCGGAGACGATTTGCAGCGGGACTTTGTGGTTCTCACAATTCGGTGGTTATTCGCCAAGCAAATTTATCAATTTTCTAGGATTTTATGTATTAATATGTAGAAACTCGGAGATTGCGAATCGCGGTAACAATTTTTAATAGTAATTTGTGGTTTCGAGTACTCGGTTCTTACTCGCAAAGGGAATTTTCCAATCGCGTATGATTTTGAGCATGTTTCCAAAAATTTTAAGGCTCGAACTCGCAGAGGCAACTTTTAAGAGAACCGCGTGGTTTTTGGGTACTCAATGGTTACTGGCGAAGCAAATTTTGGAATTTTTCACGATCATCTTATATATATATATATATATGGAAATATATATAAATATGCGTTAGTAAAAAAAATTGGAGGCCGTGACTCGCGGAAGAAATTGTTTTCAGGGCTACCGCGTGGTTGCAGGTACTCATTCGTTACTCCCGACGTAAATTTTCCAATCTCGCCTGGAGATCGGCGTCCGCATCGTTCGTGTTGCCTCCGTCGTCGCCGGTTCCTCCTCCTCCACCCGCTGCTGCCGCAGTGGCGGTCGGCTGTTTCGAGCCCGCGATACTCAGCGAACCTGAAGCTTGCGGCAATCCGGACAATTGGTCCGTTAATTGCAGTCCAAGTTCGTCCAAAACTTGGGAAACTATTGCGTCGCTGTGACAAATGAAAAAGAAACGAATTAGCCATATTTTTGCAGGTGGATTTTAACGAATTTTGTTATTATTCCCTGGACTCGTTCTTCGAACCTTTCTTCCTCGTCCCCTTCGTCCTCCATCGCGTCGTCTATCGCATCGTTCATTATTTCTTCTTTCATATCCATTATCTCCGATTGTTTCTCGAACTCGTGAAGAATCTTTTGTATCTGCGGCAAATTGAGTTGTCTGCGGCGAATAGAAACAAAAACAAGTGGTAAATATCATGTCGTGAGTTTCTTAACGTTTCAAGTGACAAGAATATTTTGCTTTGCTTTCCGTTAACGCTATGTCACTACCATGGGTCTTTATGATCCCAAGCAACTAAAACCTTAGATAAAATTGATAATTTTCGACATTTTCTTTTTAAACGATAGAACAACTTATAATTAAACCTAGAATCCCACAACGGGATAATTAGTTACCTCACGAAGACATCAAATTTCCTTTGCGAACTAATATTTTTAAACCATTCTTTCCGTTTTATAGTTTTTACCATTAAATATTTCTCGAACGCAACTTTATCATACATCACTCTCTTCGTTATAAAAAAAGGAAGAGAATGGTATACAATCAAACCTTATTATCATATATGAGGAACATTTTATACTAAAGAGAAGATTGGGATAATTTTTTACCCCAGTGGGGTTTACGTTGGAAAAAATAGATTGTGGAGTTCTAGTGTTAAACGAATAATATTCAATGTCAGGGTTTTCTGCTGCTATCTATGTTTAAAAAATTGCATTTTAATTGACTCAAAAATGATGCCTTTGGCCTGGGCTAAAATGACCCAACGGTAATAACCAAGGGTTCAAAGATTTTTGTTAATTTTTCTCACTTGTTCATACTCTGCATTGCCTTTGTGACACCCTTCATCGCTTGTGCCATTGTATTTTGGGAACGTAACGTTTGGATTTTGAGCGATACGGCTTGTATGTTTGCTTTCATAAGCATAAATTTTTTGACGTAACGTCTCGTTCTCACCAAATCTTTAGCCATTATTTTAACGGCATCCTGAAAATAAATGATTTTTTATTTATGATAAAAATGAAATTTTGAGTGAAACCACAAGTGACGCGGCTTGTCGCGTCATTTCATACAAGTTAAACATTATCACTCCTTCTCTCTTTCACACTCACCATTTGGCCCTCTTTAGCAAGTTTTTTGATGTCCGCTATTATTTTCTTCTCTTGTTGTTCCATTCGCATTCTTTCGCGATCCAAATCCCGCATTGCTTTGTTTAATGCTCGCTGATTTTTCCTCAGCATCTCCTCCGGAGTAATTCGTTTACCAAACAACCACTCCATGATTATTTTGATTTTTTCGTTGAAAAATGTTGTGTTTCACGATATTTTTTAATGCACTACTTCTTTGACGTCTTCGAGTTTTTTCTGGTTAATGACTCATTGTTACGCGGTTTTTACCGTCGGCCTTTGAGACGACAATGCTCGACACACCTCGATTCGATTCTCTCGTCTCGCTTTGAGATCAGCTGGTTTGATGAATTGTTAGAAAACACGTGGGAGGGGAGCTTTGTTTTTGCGCAGAAATTCTGACAGCTGCGCCCTCTGCTTCTAAGGAAATTCTACGTCCATTCGTTAGCAAAGAAGAAATGAACAATCGTTTACTCGACGGGATCGAAACCATCTCGTAATTTTAACTTTCCTTCCACTCTTGATACTGCCAATTTAGCGCAAATATCGTATAAAAAAAATGAAAATGCGAAACGAGCGAGAAAGTGAATATTTCAAGAGTCGGAGTGAGCATGGGGAAGTTGATATATGAGAATGGAACGCGTGGAAATTACGAAATAGTTGAAATTAAGGAACGTGACAAAAGGGAGCGTCGGTTTAGTACGGGTTTATAAACAAGGTGGTGCTTCGGTTTCCAACAGAACCGAAAAGCTGACAACGTGAACTCTGACTAGCCGAATTGAAAAACAAGAAATAAGAACTCTGACAGTAGCACCCAAACCCAGTAGCAGCGCAACTGCTTTGAAAGGCGACATTTAAACTCTGGTTTAACGTCATTTCAACGCTTTTTTCTTCAGTCTTCTTCGTACATTAGGAACAAATATATTTCGATAAATTAAAAAAATGTCGATCAACGAAGGAGAACCGTTTGACATAAATAGTCCAAATTTCAATCCGGACGAATATTGTTACAAACTCGTTACGGTAAGGACGTTATTGATTATCAAAACATACTGTACAAAAAAATTTCGAAATCAGCTGATCGTGAAAGAAACACTTGAATTCTGTACTTTGACTATGCAACAGGAGTTGAAAGAAATCATTTTGACTCAGGCTAAAAAACTTAATAAACGCTTTTCATTTAAAAAACGCATATATCCAAAAATACCAACTCCGCCAAGGGTCATAGGCGAAGTTGTCTGGGTCAAAAAGATCCATGTTAATAAGGACAAGAGCTCGAAAAAAATCATAGTAATTTATGCCTAATCAGGATTAATTATTTCAGGAATGTCGTCTCCGTGAGATTATGAATAGTATGGACGAAATATTGGCGTCCAGAGCAATACTCGAATCCGAACTACAAACTCTTGTTTATGAGAATTACAACAAATTTATATCAGCGACAGATGCCATTAGAAAGGTAGAGAAAAAAAATGGTTTTCCCTCATGAACGACAAATATTGAACAAAATTATTATTATTATTATTTTTTTAATAATAATCATGAAAATTACCATTTAAAAGAGGAATATATTATTCAGTACTAAGTTATGGATATTTTGTGCTCTGGCGATAGATGAAAAGCGACCTAGGACAGATGGAGGGTACCCTGGACTCGCTGGAAACCAATATGGAGAGTATAACTTCATTTTCGGAGCAGATATCTTCGACTCTGTCTGGAACGAGACAAAAAATATCTAGGTTGTCGTCGGTGCATGCGCTTTTGAAGAGACTGGAATTTCTCTTCAAGCTACCGACGAATTTAAAGGCTCTCATGAATCGGGGCAACTATACTCAGGTGAGGAAGAGAAAAAGTAGTTTGGAAGTTGTATTTTTCAGACAAATATCAAACATCAAACTTAGTTTTGTGAAAAAGTTAAAAAAAAACCATTTATTTAATGTAAAAAATTTGAAATCGATACCCTAACGGATCAGCAAGTCCCTAAAATAAGTCTCAAAAAAATTCCCATTTGGAACTCGGGCTTAAGTTGACAAAAGTGACTCGCAATGGAGTCCCAAATGGGATTTTTTCCCTCGCTCGGTGTGAACCAGACGTAATGTCATGAGCCCCAAATGGGGACTCTGAGTCCCAAATGGGGACTTTTTGTAGGAATGAAAACTTAAAAAAAAGTCCCTATTTGGGACTCCGAGCCCCAATTTGGGGCTTTTTCAAGCGAGGCAACTGGTATAAGCGATTCGCTATGTGTATACCTATTGGCATTCTGTACGAGACCGTCTTTACAGACGGTCACAGAGTGTTACGGCTCCGGCAATAGATGCCCACCTGGCGGATGATGCGTGCTCGCGAAAACGGTTGACTCTGCGCCATGCTATGGCCGGAACGAGAAGCAAAGAAAAAGTCCCAAATTGGGGCTTGGAGTCCCGAATAGGGACTTTTTTTTTGAGATTTTACTCTTAAAATGTTCCTATTTGGGACTCATGATATCACGTGCGGTTCACACCGAGCGAGGGGAAAAAAGTCCCATTTGGGGTCACTTATGAATTTAAGCCCTGAGTCCCAAATGGGACTTTTTTTTACTTTTTTTGGGACTCGCTGATCCGTTAGGGTAACTCAGAATTGAAAAATTCTTGTCATAATTAAAAAAAAAATTTGTTTCTTTCAAACCTGACAAGGCAGTGGAGGATTACACTCGAGCCCAACGAGTTTTAAACAAATATGGGAACATGCCCTCGTTCAGTGGTATACAAAGCGATTGCGAAGTGATCGCAGAAGAATTGAAAGCAAAGTTAAGGCTGGAGTTCCGCAAGAGAGACGCAACGACGAAATCACTGGCCGAAAGCGTGGATCTGTTGCTTAGATTGAAGGAGCCCCCAGATTCTTTATGCGCCGAGTTTCTGAGCTACGCCGACAATCGAGCCTCGGATCAATTGGAGTTGCTGGAGGACATGTGCGAGAACGACATTCTCGAATTCATGGATGTGGCCAGCTCGGGATTTCTCGTTGATCTTTGTCTCGTAGTTGATTCTTACAGAAATATGTTTGTCGAGAGAGCAGCTTTGGACGAGAACGAGTTTAGCGACGATTTCGAAGCGAAAGCAGTTGCTCGATTGGACGCTTTCGTTTTGGCAAATGTAAACAAGTATTTCGATCTTGTAACGAAAAGAATCGACCGGGTTGCCGATACGGCTCTTTTGGTCCGGGCTCTGGACAAATTTCACAGGAAACTCCGGACCATCAATAGCCTTTGCACAGAAAAGGATTTCGCCAAGTGGGTGCCATAATTCCAACAATTTAGCCAATTTTCCATTTCTTTACGTCGTGATTCTTCAACGGAATTTCGTTTTAGAAAAGGAACGAGAGTCGCGATCGACGCTGGTAAAAAACAATGTCGTGCTCATTCGGATTCGTTGAAACAACATCTCAACGAGACTCTCGCAAAAGTACGGCAAACTCTCGCGACGCGGGTGAGCCAGGACGGCGAAAGAGGAAGCAGCACTAGCAGTGCCACCGGTGGAGCCAATAATGATGGAGGCCTCGCGGAATTAGAGGCTCTTCTCGTTATGCCAATGATCGAAAAGGTCAAAGGTGTCTTGCAAGATTTATCGGTTAGTAAAGACTCTTTACACTGGGTGAAAAAGACCCGGAATCATTGTTCTATCATTTTTTACTAATTTGCTTTTGTTTTGTTTTTTTTCTTTTTTTGACAAAAATTATGGGATGTATTTCGACCATTTTAGAATATAGAACAAAAGTTATATGAAAAATCGATTAATAAAGTTAAAAAAATTGTGAAGAGAAAAATTCGAAAAAGCAGTAATTGCACTGAAAAAAATCGATTTTCAGGTATTCCTTCAACCGGATTTGTCCTTCAGTCCGAATCAACAATTTCTCCGAAGTTTCGGTGTCTCGCAAGTTCGAGAGGGTTTGGTAGTTAGTTTTCTGAACCACGTGATCGAGACCGTTTCCGGTTTTTCAACAGGTTCAGACGTGCCTAAATTTCCGCCTACTCTGTTACTTTTATTGAGCAAAATGTGTCTGGAATTTAAGGAGAGCGGAGTCCGTTACCTCGTGAGTTGTTTACGTTTCTGTCAGTGTGATTTTGTACGCAAAAGAACGGTGAAGAATGATTTCAATCGTATTTTTCTGCAGCTAACAACGACCGACGAGATGTTCAACGTTCGCGAGCACACAAGTCCCGAAACCGTCGTAACCAGCGAGTCTGAGATGTGTGAAAATTTCCAAAAAGCTGCTCGTCATTTGTTGAATCATTACGTGAGGCTTCAGGGACTCGCGGTCTCGCGGATGCTTCGTAAATCGGTCGAAACTCGAGATTGGCTTCATACGATCGAGCCGAGGACTGTTCGCGCCGTTATGAAACGCGTGGTCGAGGATGTTACAGCGATTGAGTCCCAAGTTGCGGCTCTTTACGACGACGTTGAGGCTCAAGTCGATAGGAGCAGCGATAGTAGCAGAAAAACTCATAGGTAAAGCTTCCGAGCAGCTCTTCAGATTTTCCCTCGAATTCAAGAACTGAATGTTCAACGAAAACGCATCATTTCAGCGTGAGCGTCTCGCGTCATCAGTACAGATCGAATTGGTCTTCGTATACATCGAGCCACTTGGATTCCTCGCTCGTTTCGAACATTCATAAGCTTTTCTCCGAACGTATAGAAATTTTTTCCTCCGTTCAATTCAATAAGGCGTCCATTCTTACGGGTGTCATAAAGATAAGTTTGAAGGTAATATCTATTCGTTGGAATAACTTTAGTATCAATGTGCTGTAAATTGCTGCGAATCGATCTCCGGCAGATGCCCGAAGCGATATCCATAAAACGGGAGACTTATTTTTATTTTTTATTATACGTTTTTTCATCCAGACCTTTCTCGAATGCGTGAGACTTCGTACCTTCAGCAAATACGGTCTACAGCAGATCCAAGTCGACACGCATTATCTCCAATTGTATCTGTGGAGATTCGTCACCGACGAGAAGTGAGTTATACGAAACAAATCTCCCTCCCCCCTTCCCTCTTTCCCGCCACTCGTCGCTTTCTCCCTGCTTTGAATCAGTCTCATTGAATCTATATCTCTATTATTTCATTTCACAGCCTCGTACATTTTTTACTCGACGAGATATTGGGTAGCGCGGTTCATCGCTGTCTCGAGCCTATACTGATGGAGCCAAGCGTCGTCGACATAATCTGCGAGAGGGGTTAAATCTCATAATACCCTCTTCACGTATATACATACATATATAGATAAACATCGATTATATTATTAAATATGTATTGTATATTGCATATGATAATATATTTGTTGGATGAAACGTGTGCTGCATTCGTTCGTGCGAAAATTCCTCACATTTTAAAGAGAGAACTTTCTCTATGGAACTTTGAAATTCTCCAGACTTTTTTTAAACTTTCGTTGGACGTTTTTACTGTCAAAAAGTGAGACATAACTGCAAGAATGCATTTCCGGTTCAAGGGGGGTTCGGAATCCGAAAAATCGAAAAAATGCTGCCTAAATTTTTGTCGTTTCAAGTCGCAGATGTTCTTCATACATTTATATGAGTATTATTTACAAAGATGAGCCTCGGTTTTATTATACAACAATTTTTCCCAGAACGACAAAGATTTTTTGGCGATTACCGAAAAGTTATAGTGGTCCTCGAACCCAGAACTATCGGTACTTTATTCCCAAACTGATAATCTGTCACGATTAGAAATAAATAGGAAAAAATTTGTAATTTTTTCTCAGTAAATATTTGTCAGCGGAGAGAGAGTACGCATGGAAGAGATTGGACGACGTTGACGGTGATGTCGGTACGATGGTACACGCCCACGCTCGCGTGTGTCAAAGTTCTCGTCGGTGGGGCCAGGGGGTTACGCGCGCAGTGTCAAAGTACAACAATCTAGGTGCCGCGGTCGTCTCATACAAACACACACATTCACACAAAGGCACATACGTTCGTTAGTTCTATGAAACGCACACAGGGAAAAAGTGTTGCGGGTAGAGGGACACACGCAGTGTGGGGTCAAACGAATGTAATAAACGGTCGACTCTGTGCCACATGCTTTTGTAGTCTATCGTATATGCCTTCGAATCACATCGTTTGTAACAGCAAATAGCATATTTAAAAGCAGGACTGCGAATCGCAGCTTGTGGAATAGAGATCTCTTTTGGTTGGGGAAAAAGCAAAGTAAAAATAAGTGAAATCGGTTGCAACGATCCCGTGGAGAATCACGGATTCGCCCTACAAGTTTCCTGGTACACAACTCACACTAGCCCGTATGTTGCGTCCCTCGCTGCGCCTTCTGACCATTCTCATCGTCACAACGTTAATTCCCACTTCCTCCCTGCAGCAGGCAGCAGCAGTAGCAGCAGCAGCGCGTATAGTGGATGAGATTCATTCTCCGCGTATCCGGTGTGGGCCCACGCACCGCACATTCTACCCAATTTGATAAACTCTTTTAATATTAATAAACGCCGCTATGCTTTAACGGCGTCTCTCTCTCTCTCTCTCTCTTTCTCTCTCTCTCTCTCTCTCTCTCTCTCTCTCTCTCTCTCTGCGTTGCTACTATTACGCCGGTTGGTGGGTGTGTGAATTGCTCTTGTTCGATTGGGTTTGTTGAAGAATTTTTAGACACGACTTTGTTGGGCTGTTTGAAGGGTTATTAAATTAAAAAAAAGGTTCCTGGGATGTGAGACTAATACAAACGGAAGTTCGTCTTTCACATCTACTTTGCTTCAGAATGAATGAAACTATTTTGATTAGAAATTTGATACAGTTATAATTCTTGATTTTCTGCATTTAAGCCAAAGGTCAATGTCCCGAAAATGATATTTCTTTGTATATTTTTGGGAGACCAACGTTTAAGGGTTCAAAAAAACTATGTTAGGACCCCGGCAAATGGAGTAAAGTTCGCTAGGAAGTTATTTGGGCATTCTGCAACGATTTTGCTTCAATTTTATTGATCTTTTTTCTTCCGAATTAACAAAAATGTCGCCCCTTTATTTTCGAATGTGGACGATCGAAAAATCCTCAAATATTCGAGTAAAGAGGAATATGTAAAAAGTGCTGTCATCGTTAAAATCAGAAGGATTTGTGCGTTATTCATAAAATTATGAATTCTTATTTACGATTGCTGACCGACCCTTTTTTTGATTATTTTTTAAATTAAAGACAAACAAACAGAGAATTAACCATTGTGATATTTCTCTTTTACCTTACGACGGTATACAGCCTGCTAAAACATTTCAAATGTAGAGTTGAATCGTACACGAGGCGAGGTCGTTGGTCGGGGCAAATGAGGAGGAGCGGGAAGAGAACACACTCGCGATCACGAAAAAACACCTGTGCGTTTTACGACGTTCCATATTTTTTTATTCTTTTACTATGATAATGAAGATGGTTATTATTATTATTATTATTAAAACTATTGAAGGAATCGTTGGCACGGAGTGGCAGTCGGAAACGAAACGTGCAGCAGCGCGGGGCAGCGCAGGAATTTCGGGGCGGTACAGCGTGCCTGGTAAATTTGGTAGAATTTTTATTTGTCTGTATGATTTTAACACAGCCCATAAAATCTGGGCAAATAGGACTAAGCCAGAGTCTATTCTTCGCACGCGGGGGGCAAACTGGAACGATTTAATTTTTGATAAATTATATCTGTACAGAGCGGAGGTGATCGGATTGGTGAAAGAAGCGGGTACAGCAAGATTGGTACAGCCAATGTTCCCGGTGCTGGGTGGACGCAGCGCAACAGGGCCTGTATGCTAGAGGCTCTCTCGGCTCGCACAAATAATCGGATCGGTTGGGCGTCGTCGCGCAAGAATAAGCCCGCATATGGTTGACTATGCGTAGCAGAAAAGAAGAATTTTCTTTGCGTGTGCAGACGCTCTATGTCTATTTCGTAGATAGAGAGAGGCAATAAACGTGGCACACGCAACGTAGCGCTTATGTGCTTGAAGAAGCGGGGTTGGGTGTGCCCGCGCGCGCGAACGAGAACGACGAAGAGGATAAGGAGGGAGAATGCGTGGAGGGATTGAGCGCGATGTCGTCGGAAAGAGGAGGAACGTTCAAATTTTCGTAATGTTTCGCTTTGTGACCACAACAATGGGCAGAAAAATAATAATGCTCGTTGCTGCGTTCGCGATTCGAAATATTTCGGCAAATCTCGTATTTTTGGAGACCATCGAAAGAACTATTCGTAGCTGCATCCTGGCGTTCTAAGTAGTGGTGCCGTTGGTGATTGAACACTTATAAATTCACCTTGGTACGATTACTCGATACGCCGTTTTGCTGCTACTGCTGCTGCTGTTGATGTTACGCACAAAAAATGTAAACTCCTTCGAGAAGATATCTCGAGCAGCGGCGATAACTGGCGTGCAGATCTTGGTGATGACGTTTGCAAGACGATCTCGCATCCACCAGCAGCAGCAGCACCGCCGAGAGGCTTCTCTGTGTACTCTCTTCTCTTCTTTTCTTAATAGGTAGCGAACGTCACTTGAATGCTTAATGTCGAGCGGTTTTAGGATTAAATTGACCAATCATTTCCCGCGCGCGGCAAGGAGCGGCCAATTACCGTTCTCGCCGGACTATATCAAGCCAATCGAGGTTAGTTTATCGTTCAGTCGTGGATGTGCCCCGGTGCCGGGAGGGTGGTGTATCTCTCTCACACATTTCGAATCATCGTGTGCCCCATCGTCCGAGTTCACGACGATCCTATAACTCTGTCTTTTTCTCTCTCTCTGTCTCTCTTTCGCTTTGTTTTTCGTTCGCGCTTATTACTCGTGCTCTTTTTCGCGCGTGAACGCGCGTTACGTTTATACTCGCACGTTTTTCGCGGGAGGTCGTGGGAGTTTCCTGCGATTGTTTAGCGATTGGGCGACGACCACCCGATCGCTCGAATCTCTCGAACAGATCGAAATAATTTTTCTATTTTTTCTTTATTAAAATCGTACAATTAAGCGAGTGCGGGAATTTCGATGATGAAAAAATAGACTCGCCGAGGGCTCGGAACTTTGGGATTCTTCGAGGAAGATCGCGAACCGATTTTGCTCGTCTCTTCGCGCGATTGCGGTATCAGTATCGCACACCCGCGCGCGCGTGTTCTTATCGTCGTGAGCGTTTGACCTACGAACTTTGACGCGTTACCGACGCGCGATAGCTCCCGGGTTTGCCTCGGTTTTCGCTCGCTTTCTGATATTCGCCAGTAACTCGCTAAATTTCGATTATCAGTTTGGAACGAGCTGATGAAGTCTCTAGAAAATGACAGTCGGACGGAGGAGACGTCTCTCGGGCGGATCTCTTAGCGAAGCCGCATTTTTACCAGCGACCAAACGGCAAGGGGACGAGATTAGCTCGAATTAACGTTAATTGAGCTCGTCGCCGTTCCCCGCTCTCTCTCTCGAGCCAACTTCCACCTACGCGTCGCGTCTGTGAGACGTGACGTTTTCTACTATTCTCATGCACATACTGCCTTTTACCCTTAAAACGATCTCGATAGTTTTGAAAAGGGAAAAGAAAAAAAGAATGAAATTTTGCGAATGAGAACCTCGTTCGAGTGTTTGAGCCGGCACGTGCGCTCGCATCGGGTAAGTGCGTAAATATTATTCACGAGAATCGTGTACATCGCAAGCTGTTCCGCGCGTCTCTTGTTATTGCCAGCAGCCAAGGCAAAACTTCGCAGCCAAGTTTTTGCTATCGACGTTATTATTATGATGACGATGATGATGATGGGCCTCATCCGTCGATAAAGTATACAAGAGACGAAATTGTATGGAGTAAATTCTCGAGTCAATTATCCAATATCGCGGCTTAAATTGCCACCGCCCCGCTGCCGTTACAGCGTGGGCAAAATTCACTGGAGGATTTCCTTCGTTTGCTCGATCAATTATGAGCCCGTTCCTAGAGGACAACAGGGGCCCTCGAGAGCACGCGACAACGAGCCACATCCGGCTACTTCGAGCGAATAAACCCAGCGATAAAGAAACATCGACACCAACACTCGCGCTCACCACCTTTCGAATCCTCTCCTGTTCTTAAGTACTAGTGCCGCAGGAGTGACTAGACTGGACTAGAAATTGCCGCGTCTCCTGCTGCTCAAGTGCTTATCAATGGGTCGGGACGCACAGCAACCTTTTCGACTATTTATATACTTCTCCCCACTTATTTATTAAATTTCTCACCTCAACCGTAAACCCCAACGGGGTCGGAAACGATTCCAAGCTTTTTTTAGTAAAAAACTTTTTTTTCCCCATTTTTTTCGAAACTTTTTTTTTGTTTTATTGAGTTTTTATCATTAAGGGCGGGTTGTTCCAACCTCTAGGTTAAGGCTATCTGGCAGTTAAAGATCTGCAAGTCAATGCTTTTAATCGCCAGATAAGCTACCCAGAAGCTAGAACAACCCGCCTTAAATGTTTACGAAATGCAACGGGGTCGGAAACGACAACAATTTTTTTAGTAAAAAACTTCTTTTTCCCATTTTTTCGAAACTTTTTTCGTTTTATCGAGTTTTTATCATTAAATGTTTACGAAATGCAACGGGGTCGGAAACGACAACAATTTTTTTAGTAAAAAACTTCTTTTTCTCATTTCTTCGAAACTTTTTGTTCTTTTATAGAGTTTTTATCATGAAATGTTTACCAAATGCAACGGGGTCGGAAACGACCACAATTTTTTTTAATAGAAAACTTCATTTTTCCATTTTTTCGAAACTTTTTTTCGTTTTATCGAGTTTTTATGATTAAATGTTGACCAAATGCAACGGGGTCGGAAACGATCACAATTTTTTTAGTAAAAAACTTTTTTCCCATTTTATTCGAAACTTTTTTCGTTTTATCGGGTTTTTATCATTAAATGTTTACCAAATGCAACGGGGTCGGAAACGATCATAATTTTTTTAGTAAAAAATTTCTTTTTCCCATTTTTCCGAGACGTTTTTTTCGTTTTATCGAGGTTTTATCCATTAAATAATTACCAAATGCAGGTTATTGTACACCGTTCTCTTCGTTATAAAAAAAACGAAGAGAAGAGTGTACAATTAAACCTTATTGTCGTATACGGGGAACGGTTTTATGGTAAAGAAAAAATTGGGGTCGTTTTCGACCCCGCTGTAGGGTTTACGTTCCGAAAAATCAATTGCAGGGGTTTAGGGTTAAATATTTTCTGATTTCTAACTCTTTCTTTCTTTTTGCTCAGTTTCGTTGAAATGGCGGCAGGCGGAAACCGGAACAGCAGAACCGGAAGTTGGCCACGGAGTTTTACATTGACTGTTGTGGATTTCAGTTTTTTCTGCTCATCGCCCTCGAGCCTTCTTCGCCTTCGAGCGAATTTCGCCCGAAGGAGAAATCGCTCGAAGGAAAAAATACCGAACGTGATCCATGGAAACGTCAAATATCAAATTCTCCAAGAAGCTATTGCGCGTTTGCAATAACGCAATTGAAGGGGACAAGGATCTCCGATTGTTGCTGTGATTGGGACTACCAATTACTCAATCGTCTCACCAATTTTGTAAACCCTTTCAACGAGCTGCTTGTTTGTGGTAGTTGGAGCAGCAACCTGCGATTGTATGACAAGCTTCACTATTCCCCCCCCCGCCACCACTACGAACCTCCAATTTAAACGCGGTTACAGAGAGCTTCTCAGCGTGGATCGCGTACACGCCCGGACGCTGATATTTCAATAAAAACTTTTTGAGTAACACTATATAATAATAAAGCTCCTCATTGTTTAGAATTCAGTGATACACATGTGGTTTCTTCTCAATCACTAAGCATAACAATTTCTTTGCAAAAAAACCTTTTTCAGTTTTTTTTTTTTTTTCATTCACCTGCTATTAAAAAGCCTTTTGGTATTAATTTTTTATTTTATTTTCGCCTTGACTGCTAACTAAAAATAAATAGTTAGAAATTTTAAATATTTTTTATTTTTCCCATAATTGCTATTGAAAAATTCAATAATTTTATTTCCTTCATTTTCGCATTAACTGCTAGTGAAAAATCTAAAAAAATTTTTTTATTCATCTTCGTATCCACCGTTAGTAAAAAAATCTTGAATTTTTTTATTATTTTCGCGTCAGCTGCTATTTAATATTCTTTTTTATTCATTTTCGCGTCAAGTACTATTGAAAAATATCTAAAAATTGTATTTTTTTTTTATGCATCAATCGATATGATTATTAGTGACGGAGTTCGCTTTTGTTTCTCGCGAGTTGCGAACCACTTTCAGCCTTTTATTACGTTTTGGCGGCTACAATGTTCGGCCCTTCTTCTTCAGTGTGTTTCAATGCAGTGACTGCGATATGTTTCCCGACTATAGTGCCATTCCGTACATCGCGCTCTTTTAGGCAGTCATTTCATAATAAAACTACGGTATTCTGTTTCTTGCTTATTATTACCATTCCTTTATTTCAAAATTTTTCGCCGAATACTTCAGGCCATTGAAAAAGGTTATAACGATGTTTTACTGTAATAATTTTTTTACTGCTCTGACCAGAAAAAATACGTTTTATTTATATATTCAATTCGCCAATATTTTTGAGAAAATTTCGTTTTTTTTGTTCTGGAAAATAAAACTTTTGTTAGTTTCACGATTTTTTGTTGCCAATATTCTATAAGAATTTGAAGAATTTAGAAAAAACAAAAAATGCATTTATTATTTTTATTTGTCGTTTGATCGATTGGCTGTAAAAAATGAGATCAATATTTTTTTTCCTATTTTATTTTTCGGTTTTTTTTAATACTTGACGGCGAGTCGCTCCCGCGTTTTTTGTGGTTGGTGCTCTTACAGAATATGCTAATCTTATTTGTATACATTTTTTGTAATGGTATTATCGAATGTGCCTGCACGCATCACGAACGAAACGATTATCTGAAGAAATAAAATGTTTTCCTTTGATTTTACGATTTTTTTTTCTTCCATGAACGATGCCTGTGCGCATGGATACACATTGTCAGGGGAAAATATATCACACCGTTTCGGTTAATTGAATGAAGAGTACACAAAAGGTCCATTAATTCGAAACTGATTTGAAGACAAGGGGCATCAAATTTTCAGGGAGGCTTAGCTCTCGAAACGGTTGTTTTTTGCATTCGTGACGTTTTTTCAACAAATTTTATACCAACCGGGAAGTCCGTTCCAGTCGGTAACCAACTGAAATTGTCGATATTTTCATTCTCACTCAAATCTAAAATTTCATCAGCTGTCAACAAATGGGCCGGTCGATTTTGACCAACTTTTTCATAAAAAAAAAGAGCATCGGGTTTGTTTACCATCTGAGTGAAAAACATTTTCTACTATATTGACTGTACATAATGGACTTGGATTTTTTCTGTTGTTCTAAAATAAATAAAAATTTCGATAAAAGGAGAAAACGTTTTTCGTCTTGCGTACGTTCATTAAAAACCAAAAAGACTTTCTTATCTGACTTCTATCAGAAATGTAGAAATATTTACGATTCTGTTTTCGAAATCTATATAGTTTACAAAAAAATTGAGATAACACAGTTTTTTTATCCTTGCTAAAAATACGATCGATAGATATATTTATGAATTATAAAAAAAAAAACGATTATTTTTTAAACTATTAGAATAAGTTCTCAAACCTGTTCAAACTATTTCCAAACGATCACAAAAATAATAATACACAAACCAAGAATCGACTTTAAAAAACCAGGATTTATTACACAGCTTACAGAGCCTGCACAATTTGTTTTTTTTTCGTGTGACGCGAGCGCCGCCACAGTTCTTATATACATATATGATATAGCGAACGTTTGATTCAGATTGAGTAGAAGAATTGAAGGAATTCGGTGTAATGGGCGGATGACGAATCCGTCTGGATCGAGCTGTGTCAAACCTCGTCGTCTTACGGAGTGATACGTCGTTGTTCTTCTCGTAAACGTAAATATGCTTAATTGGCAAATTGACAGTATCCACGAATGAATTATTCGGTAATGGTAGATCGACTGTCGATATGTCTCCCGGTTTGCATTATGTTTTTTTTGCTATCAAGAATCATTCTATTGGCGAATCTCGAAAAATCGAGCCAAATTGATAATTGTTTTTCGATTGTTTCGTTAACTGTCAAATACGATCATATTTTTCAGCTCACATTTTCAAAACATTCTTAAACTACGTCAAATTGATACTTGCTCCGAAATGACGTTCGATTTATTAACCCTAGGAGTGCTCACATATTTTATGGTCTATTCGTACACACTGGGTCTGTGAAACCCCATTCAACGAGAGTTATAGTATTTGCAAAACTGGGTTCTATTTAGATGATTTTGCAACTTTGTACTTTTTGGATCCTTCAGACCCCAAAATGTACTTCTAGGGTTAAGGGTACCCAAAAGTTATGCTTTCTTTCAGGTTTACTAAAAATTGCAATAAATATGAAAAATCGACTTTACGGTTTCCGTTGGTTAATTCTGATATTTGAAAATAGTTTATTTCTCTGTCAGGTCAAGAAAAAAGAAAAGGGGAGAGGCACGATAGAAAGCCCATGTTTTCATTAGGCTGCAATTTCTAAGTGGTATTAATGCCTTTTCACCTGAGAAGAAACTCTGTTCCGGAAATGGAGGAATATTCCGCAACCTCTGACGTTTCTGTCGTCGATGTCTATGACATTGCGTCGGAGATCGGCAAAGAATGCGAAAAGCTGATAGATCTGTTCGGTGCCGATGCTGTGACGGGCCTCATGCCCAAAGTAATAAACGCTCTTGAATTACTGGAAAATCTTGCAACTAAGAACGAGAGAGAAATCACGACTGTACAGGAATTAACCGCCAAGATTTCGCAACTGGAGACGGACAAAATTGGGAAAGCTGAGGATAGACAGAGATTTGAGAAGGCGAGTTTCGTCGACAAATTTTTTATATGGGCAACGGAGCTGTTTGAATTTCATTATCGATAATTAGTAGAAAAAAGGAATTTTTTAATTTTGTTTCTTTATTTTGTAATTTTTCATATGTTTTTATGGAATTTTGTTACAAATTTTAATGTTATTATTTCTACTATGAATTGTAATTTTTCATATTTCTTTTCCAATTTTGTTACGAATATTCTTATTATTGTTACTATTTTCAGAATTGTTTTGTTATAGAAACACGGCTCAGCGTTCTTACCATTATTTGTTTTTTATGATATTCATTTAGGAATTTTGCTTAATTTTGTGATTTTATGTAGCAATTTATATTCTTGAGATCCATACACTCTGAGAAAAGCTGTCTTTGAAAATTCGGGCATACTATGAAAGTTTTTCTCGTTGAATGAACGTGCAACAAATTTCAGTACTTTTTATAGTCTTTTTTAGTAAATAAACGGTGAATCAAAATTTTTTAAAAATTATTCAAACATTGTGTGTCTTCGTGAATTTTCTATAATGATAATTTTGCATTTAAAAAAACGTGCACAATAAAATAACAAGCGGAAATAGTCGGTGATTATTCAGAATATTTTCATATGCAAGTGGCATTAATGATGAAAAATTGTTTTGTTTAAACAATCAAGAATGAAAAAATTTGAACAATTAAAATAAACAAATTTGGAGGAAACTTTAATATGTGAAGGAATTCTAAGGAAAATCATCGGATAAACTTTAGGTTACATTCATGCTAATACTTTGAAACAGGAAGTGGAACAAACGGAGGAGCATTGGAGACAAGAATCTCGGGATCTGGTGGGGATGGTGACAAGATTACAGGACGAGAATCGTCGTTTATCGGCGGCATTGCAGGAGTCGCGGAGCGATACTCAGGACAGCGGTAAACAAAGTACTAACAACCGTCATCCCCCTAACTAAATGACGCTAGTTCGTGAATCCATATTTTGCGGGAGCGCTTATACACTAAAAAATAAGATAAACCGTTTACGACGGTATTGTTAATTTAGCGACGATTAGCCTTTACAGCAGCCAGTCAAGAAGTCGACATCGCGGTGTTGCAACATCTCAGGAGCATGATAGACAAGCAGAGGGATCAAATTCGGGCGAGAGATCGAGAATTGTCGCAAAAGAATATGGAAATCGAAAACGTAAAAATGCCACGAAAAAATTACTCAAATTTTGATCCAGGAACAATTTCTAACATTTTTTTTTTCTTTTTCTTACAACAGTTGACCGTACAGGTTGAAAAATTGGGATCTCTCGGTCGTGAATTGAAGCGAAAGCAACGTCAAGCACAGATGCAGTCACGAGGTCTCGTCGAGGAGAGAGCGGATTTTCTCGCTCAACTACAGGATCAAAATCGTGAACTTATCAATTTGAGAGCCCGACTTGGTCTCGCCCGCAAGGAAAATGAAGATCTGACCAAATCTCACTGCTATCCGGATCTTACAAACAAAGTAGTGTACGATCTCGACGATCCGGACAGGCCTAGATTTACCACCGCTGAGCTCAAAGAAATTCTGCACGAGAGAAACGAGTTGAAAGCTCGAGTTTCTGATCTCGAGGATGAGCTCGAACTCTACCGGCCCAAACCTGAAACGTACGTTCGAAATCAATCATTCGAAATAACATTAGTTTTTATTTGTTTTAAGCCCTAAATCATTTTGTAATAATTAGTTGTACATTTGGCTCTTTTTTAACATTAATTTTGCATGGTTTTTTCTCATTACTCGGCATGGTCGATCGTTTACCTGGCACACATTAAACGCCCAATTTTATCGTGCTTTGAGATCAGGCAGTGGGATACCAGCGATCCTGACTAACGTTTACGCGTAAGACCAGCACCCCGCTCGAGTTTATTTTTTCAATATTATTATTTCACTTTGCCACATCGAGAAAATATTCCATGACGGATTACCGTGTTGCCACACTTTCGCTGTACTAACAAAGAAAACGAGAAAAAATTAGTGTATTTTCAAATTTTTTAAAGGCGGTCCGCAGTCGTATTTCATGATGGAAACACGATAATTCACAAGTAGTTAATATCACAGTGTGTTACAGTAAAGACATGCTAAATTTTCAATTTTTACTGAACAGCGTGCTGAAACATGCAGAAACTCAATCCATTTCGTATTCATGAACATTTCCAGAAAAACACAGTAATTTTTCATCATTGAGTTCAATTCAATTCATATTACGAGTACAAAATAATTCATTTGTAAATTTTCATGCTAGAACACAGTAATGAGTCGTTTGAGTTCTATTAAATTTGTCAGTTTTAATTTTTGACTGTGTTACTCCGTGAACTAGAATTCAACGACATAGTTCCGCGAAAATGTGTAATACAGTCATTTTTATAGATTTTATCTAGTAAAGGTGAATGGAAAATTTTCTTTGTGTATTTTTGCAAAAGGCTATTCGAAAATGTCTGCAATGAGAATTGTTTGAGTCTGATTGAAAAATCAAGAAAACAAATGAATTTGTCGTTTAATTTACGTTTTGTTTTTTGTTAGACCCGAGGACGAGAGGGATTTACCAGTTCAGGGTCCATTGCCGGACGAGCCTGAGGACGCACCGTGGAAAAAATCCTCAGAGTCCGGAATACGAAAATTGTAATTGTAAAATAGATAAATAATTTCAAGATTGTTTGCGTAAAAAAATTCTAATATATTCTTAACGATGTTTCAGCTTTCGGAAAATATTTTCCGAGAACAGCAGCGGTTTCCTCGGTGGCAGCAGTCCCCGACGAAGTCTTTCGAGTCTTTCGAAAATGGCGTTGTCCGGAAACGGTGCAAGTGACACATCGATTTAAATGTTCAATTCTTCAAAATGGTTTGTCTCGCGATTGGGTGGTCATCGTTTAGTTGCGAACCTTTTTGCCCCGATGATTTTCGCACATCGTTACGTAAATAATCTTTCATTATGCAAAATATTACGTTTCGGCCACAGTTTGGCCGAGATTAAGATTTCCATAATAAGAACGCTCAAGGAAGAGCAGTCGATTGAACGACCTACGTAGATTGGAAAAATTCACTCGCTCAATTTGATTTGATTATCGAGTATCGTATTATCGATCAGTCGAGCGTCTATTTCCCGTGAGGTAGTACAAGTATTTTATAAAACGATCATATTTGTTGCCAAAAAAAAGTACTGCGTATTTATATAACTTTATCAGTGTTATATAATTGTACGAATGCATATTTTAACATACACGACAAAAGAAACCAATGATTTTTCCTTTAGTAAAAAAAAGGAAAGTAAATATTGGCAAATTTTTTGAAAAAATCTCGACCAAACGCTGCGATCCTTTTGTTTCGTTTTATACGAGTAGTATACACACGAACGCATATATATATATTTGTATCGCATCTTTATGGATCATTTTAAAGATTTTGGGTACGCGCGACCCTCCTTGCTTCCGGCTTGAAGATTCGCTTTTATTTTTGACGTCACCTTTGTCTTGCATTTTAGTCGCTTTGCGTGGCAATTCTCCGCATTAATTTAGCTCGCAAAAAGAAAAATGATTAGCCTTCCCAATTCTCCACATTTAGCATTCGAGTATGGTCCATTTTTTTGAGCACCACTCGGCGGTGCTTCCGGCTAAACAACGCCGCAAATTCCAAAAACCAAGACTTTATCGTTAAAGAAAAAACATTATTACGACATTACCATTTAGAAATACTAGTCGATAGTGGAAGAAACGATTCGTAGCGAATGTCGTTCGTGGATCAAGAGTTTGACGATTCATGGAGAAAACGAAAATTTGGGTAGGGAAAAATTTCGTTTTATACATGCAGAAAATTTTCCATTTACGTTTACTAAACACATCTAGAAAAATGTATTATTTTTAGTTTACGGTATAAAACAGTAAATATTTGAAAAATTTAATATAATTGCAGGAAACATTTTACTTTTTCGGCAAAGATTTTCATCGATTTTAAGAAATTTTTCAATAATTTTTTTCCCATAACTCTATTTTCAAAACATACAAATTTTTTTAGATGCTTATTCGAAAATTCCTTGGTTCCATGGAACATTTTCTTCGTGTAAATTTGGCGAATCGACTAAACTTTTTCAAGTATGCTAATATTTAGCATGATCAAAGAGAAGTATATACGACATAGATCGTGTACACTAAATCAACATTCCAAAGGAACACAAGAAACCACGATGTAGAATGGATGATGAACGATGAGAACAAAAAAATATTTATTTATACCCAAGTAGACGCGGAAACCCGCGTGTATATAATCTACAACTCTCGTAGAGGAAATCTTGGAATTTTAGCTGTTGACTAAAAAAACAAAAGAAATTGCTCGAATTATAAAAGTAAAGAAACTTGCAAAACATATCCATTCCACGACGTATTCGATGCACGAGTAAAAAAGAAGAACAAGATTTCGAACCAAAAGACGGATGTAAGACATTTTCAACTTTCCTAGAACATATATATTTTCGGAAAATCCGAGACATCAATTAAACGTGTTTATAGGGCAGTGATGATGTATTTTTATTATTATGTTTTTCTTTTCCTTCCTGATGACATTGAACTTTGTATATATACACACTATTGAATAAATAACAACTTGTTGTACGTTAGTTATTAAGTAATGAGAAACACAATACCAACGATTAAAGCGTGAATATTTGAACTGTAATGAAAAAATGTTACACGAATAAAAACTATTAGTAAAATTCGATGCGTTTCGAGAATTTCATTTTTGTCCGCATCCTTCATACGTCAAAAGCTTTTTTTTTCAGTTTGTGCGTTTGACAAACGAGACTAGACGTTTATAAATGCAAAAAAAAAAGAGAAAAAATGTTGTGTTTCGCTGCGACGAAGACAATTTGACTAGATCGGTTATAAGTCAACGTTGTTCAAATTCGCTGCTGAACCTTTGGGCAAATCGGGCGGTACGAATTTTCCAATTGGCTGTATCGCTTGTCGCTGTTCCGACAATTTTCGCATCTCTTGACGCAGCTTTCCTAATATTGCGTGATTCGGCTGATTCACCGCTGCTTTTCCCTGCAACAACGTTATTTCTTGCTCCAATTGTTTCTTCTCTTTGAACGATTTTACGCTCCGAGAACCGTACAGTCGGAGAAGCGAACCCCACGATTGAATGTGAGGATGCAACAACTGGAGGATCGCTTGGGCTGCCCGTTGTTTACCGTCTTTTTTGTTACGACATACCTTTAAAAATCAAAGTTTTTCACGTTAAATATTGCATATCGAACTAGTAAGGATACTTAAAAAAATAAGGTTTTTAGTCAAAAATGATATTCAGTAAATTTTTTTTGTATTCTGAAAAATAAATTTCTCAAAAGTTTTGAATCTTTCAGTTTTGAAACGTATTTGTGAAGACTGAACAAAAACGCTTTAAAAATTTCGAAGCCATTGAGAGCCAACAGTTTTTAAAATATTGCACTTTACATGTACGAAAAAAATACCAAAAAGGGAGAAAATTCTGAACAATGTAGAAGAATGATTAGAAAATAAAAGAAATAATTAAATCGAGCTGTGAAAATAATGAGGTGGAACTTACCACAGTGGCTTCGTGTTTGGCAACGCGCATGGTAAATTCATTGCGTTGATGTTTCAGTGTATTGACAGAATAATTAATATGCATATCGCCCAGGCCGAAATTTCGTTGCAAACACGTAATGAGAATAGCGTGAGGCGAAGGTTCAGTCGTTTTTGCACAAAATTCAGCTACTCTTGGATCGGTTATAGATATTTCATCAAAAAAGGATAAATCGGCGTCGGCATTTCCTCTGGAAGCTTTTATCGTGCGTCCGGCATTGCTGGAAACTCCGTCGCCGCTCGTTTCGCCCGAAATTTTATCTCTCATTTGAGGAATCAAAATTTCGAGGGTTTTTCTCGCAGCGTTAGCTTTTGCCTGCTTCTTACTGCTTCCGAATCCACTCCCGTATTCCATGTCGTTGATACAGACTACCGCGGAATAGGGTGTTGCGGCATTCTCTAAATATCAAAAAATTTGTCACTTTGTACAAAAACACTTACAAACGAATTAAAACCTTGAGCCAACGCCTGAGACTTACAAAAAACGTGTTTTTTTTTTATTCGTTAATTTATAGTCATCAAATTATGGCATGAATGATTTTACAGCAGAATTTTGCTCCAAATTGGACTCTAAACAATTTTTAAGGCAAAAAACTTACCCAACTCTTTGAATTTATAGGTCGGCTGTTTTTTGAGAGCGTGTTGAACGTATTCATGGAGAATACAAACGTAACTTTTGCCTGAAGGATTCATGATCCAATGTTTGGGAGGTCTTTGACCTCCGGTTTCTGGACCGGTACCAGTACTTCCGTTTCCCGTGACAGTTGCACTGCCAATGGGAAATGTAATTAATTTAGTGCCATCCGGGAGCGTGGGCCTTTCCAGTTGTTTCCGATGCTTTTTGTTTTTGGTAAATTTTCTTCGTGCCGACCAGGATCTGTAGAGAGAAAGCGAATTATAAAATAATACAGTAGATGGAACGACAAGCAAAACAAAAAAAAATTGCGTTTTTTCCTCGTGATTTATTAAAAAAAAAATAATCCGAGCTCACTCACTGAAATCTCATAACTTTAATTGCTTTAAAACGAAATAGTGTTTGACAGTAAGTTCTCAAGTGTTGACTGTCGAGAGAATGAGCAGCACGATTTTCCTGAATCGTTTCGATTTTAGCGCTCGGCAAAGTGCATGCTTCTGCCGTTGGTTCTCGCTCTTTTTCTCTCTTTCGTTCTTCTTCTTCCTCCTGGAGAGCTCTTTTGTACTGAAGACAAGGTACTGCGCTCACTGGTACCTCGTGTTTTCTCACGCTACCCGGACCAAGGAAATACGGTTTCGCTAGCGTACAAACTCTGCTCTGTTTGTGCAGATACAATGGCATTCCACTGTTGTGGGTCACTTGGACCCAGCCTTCTGGCAATACGTCGAAATGATTATGTCCAATTTCTGTGAACGATTGATAAAAAGATTTGGTAAGAAAGTCGATTTTCGGGGACGGAGATCAAGCGGGACTACTGACCGTCTAAAACGAGTTTTTCTTTCTCCTCGTAAGGCATACAGTCTGCTCCTTTTTCCTTCCGTTTGCCTCGAAGTTCTGCCGGTAGACCTAAGTAAATATCCAGTTAAAAAGCAATCGAGGCAATATATCAAATGACAAGATATTCAGGTTTTAAATATTTTACAAGAATATCCTACAAAATTAAAGGAACCAAAATCGAATGGATTAAACCAAAAACCGAAATTATACGAGCTCTCCAATAATTCAAAATGTAAACTCGAGTTCAGGGCCAAATTCCGAGTCGAAAAATCTAGTAATGTTTTTCGATCAAATTTCCTCATGATAAGTCATTAATTATCAACGTTTGAGGACACGCGTTCTTTTATCGCGCATACTGGCGAAACGGCTGGAGATAGATCAAATATCCATAGGATCAAACTTGTAGAGCATAAAATTTCCTACAAAAAAGCTCCTGGCGGGACTATTCTATCTTTAGTATTTTAGTCTTGAGAGCGAATCGAAAAATACGCGGTTTCGTAGGACAAACTTTTTTTAAGGTATTTTTTCGATCCGTTTTTAGTACTAAACTCCTGAAGATAGAAAATTATGACCGAGCACTTTTTTGTAGGAAATTTTATGCTCTACAAGATTGGTCATGTGGTATTTTGCTCTATCCCCAACCGTTTCAGCTGTACGCGCGAAAAAACACGCCTGTTCTCTTATTTCAATAATTAATAACTCATCTGGAGCAAGCCTGATAAAAAACATTATTAGAGTTTTCAACTCGAATTTCGGTCCTGGACTCAAGTTTATATTTTGTATCGTTACTCGCGGAACAGTCTGTAGATTAAATCTCAGTATTTAAAATATCAAAACGAAAAGCTACATTTATAAATGAATTTTATATAAAAATTTTTTCATTAAATATTTTGATGGGTATAATTTTGTAAGAAACGAAACAAAAGTTGGACTGGACGATAGTCTTTTACCCTCTTCCAGCATAGCTTCAATCTCGTCATCCGGTACATCGGAATCAATGGAGTCGTTACTATCAGATTCATAATCAGAGCCATCGTCCTCATCGCCATCCCCTTCTTCATCCTCGTCGTCATGATTAGCAGCATCATGACGTTCGAGATCATCAAGAACATCAAATTGACGGAGATCGTCACTGGAAATAGCGCCTTCCATGCCACCAGACACCGAAGTGCATTGACTGTTAGGCCCATTGAACGTGGCTTCATCCGCATCGTCCGTTTTGCCAATCGTATCATCCTGGTCCATGCAATCCTCGCTTGGACCGTTTAGCGAAACTTCCATAGAAATTTGCGAACACGAGGGTGTGATTGTGTCCATGCTCAACGAAACTGCCACAAGCTCGCTTTCCGTCTGTGAAATCGTCATCATGCTCGACGATGTTTGCGTCCCAATTTCCATTTCTCCTGGTCCGGACTCTGCGATTGGAACATTTTCGATCTCGCTTTCCATCGTCGGGTTCGTTCAAACGTGGAAAACTCTGAAAGACTCCCCAACTATAAGATTGCTCCGATCTGTGGGATTCATTGGTTTTTATGGTTTTTATGTAAACATTTTTTTTCCAAGATCCAAACGACGTTGTAAAACCAAATAACGCGATTTGATTGATGTTTATCAGCTTTTTCAGCTGTTTGTAGCACTATTTTTAAAAGAGAGATAGAGAAAATGGGAGTGTGGGACAGAACACCTGGGGGAAATGAATGTACCGAGAGGATGAAGCGTGTTGTATGGCCACACCCCCTTTCACCAATGAGCCCAAAGTCCAACCGATTTTCCATGGCCATTATTGAAATGGCAACGAAAATTGGACATTTGCATTGATGTCAGCGGTCTAGAGCCCTTTTCCTACGCAAACTCATAGACGTATATACGTAGAATTTTGGTTACGGAGTTCATTAAAATTTTTGGCTGTCCGCTTATATTTTTTCGTGTTTTTGTGTATGTGCATTAACGAACACACATTGGACAGAACGAAGATTCTTTTTAGGAGCGTAGTTGGTTGCACCGTTAAGATTGAGAGTTCGATATCGGCGCGTTAGCCCCAAAGCTATACAGAGACAACATTGAAAGATTGTTCCTGTTACTAGCCGGAACCATCCGCCGATAGCAGCGCACCTTCTTTCGTTTTCAATCCTTGGTACGCGTCAAATCTTTTTTTTCCCCTGAATGGACTCCTCCTCGGGTAATGCTTCTGCTTAATGGAAGAAAATTAGATCATCCCATGGAGGATGCAATTTATTTCATGGTGAGCTTCATTGGAGCTAAAAAAATCTGTTGCTGCCACAATCTCCATGAGTGTTTATAGCAAAAAATAGAGAAATTCATTGACAGCCTTAGCATGAAATTTTTAGATGAAAATATTTGTCCCTTAACTTTTGAAGTTGAAAGATTTTTAACCCTAGGAGTACACTTTTGGGTCTGGGAGACCCGAGAAAAAAGTACGACACTCGTGATTTTTGATTGAGCCAAATTCTTTTATTTAAAAAAAAAATGAAGCAGACTCAGTGTGTATAAGTAGGCAGCAAAGATACGTGTGCTCCTAGGATCAAAATGGCAATAATTAACCCTAGGTTACTACCATTGGGTCATTTTGACCCAGGTTGGATTATAAATTTTCGATTAAATTGAGATGCAGACTTTTTCAAACTTCGACTCCGCTTAGTCGGGAGTTCGATTGTTGAAAAAAAAATATATGTCGAAAAATACCAATTTCTCTGAGACTTACGTGCACGCCAAATTGTCTGGGTCATAAAGACCCACGGTAGTAACGATCAGAGCTCGAAAAAATGATAGTAACCTAAGTCCAGATGCCTCACCCTTTATACCTCGCGAAAATTGGAGTACGATGATAAATTTGTACGCCTAATTGCCTACAGCAAATAAATGAAGGCCACAGAGACACGAAATCCAAAGATTTAAGAGTTCCAGTATCAAAATAGGGTTTTAAAAACATTGACAAAGGCAGAAAAATATCATAGAGAAAATAAAGTCGATGCATCGATCGGTGGTGACCGAAAATTCGAATTACGAAGCAATTTTGATTTTAAACGGCATAAAAAATTAATTATCCTGCTGGGGTGAAGCGACACTTCGGTGTCTGGTAACCTTACCCAATTACGTTACTTGTTGTTGTCCCGATCGTACCAGTAATTACGTTAAAAAAAAATTGTGATTAAAAACTGTTAAAACACACCGAATAACGCGGAGGCACTAGGGCTGACTAGGGCCTTTGTCGGCCATGATGCTTTATCAACTGTCGAGGAACAGCGCCACACTGGCGCCTAGCGAGCAATTCAGGAACCTTTCCATAGCGTCAATTTGACGCGTTTGACTTTTGTTCTTTTTTTTTTAGAAATTTAATCCCTGACAATATCGTTCTTTTGAGTATAGAAATTTCGTTGAGAACTGTATTCATTTTTAATTGCATATTCGGCCTGTTAATATCTCAGAATAAATAAATTTCAAATGTCATTTTTTCCGTAAAAAAATTCAATACAGCTCTAACGATTTTACCAAGCACAACTTAGTCAAATAGTGTGGCTCTCTACCGAATTATTTTAGATACAAAAAAAATCTTGTTTTTGTAAAGATGAGATTTAAAAAAGTTGAGTGAATTGACGTAATTACGATTTAGAAGTGTCTGTCCAAAACAATAAAAATGCAAATTCTACAAATAAGTTTAGTCGAATTTTTCCGGTGAAATTCTATTTTTCTTGGGGAAATCTTATAAATACAACGTTGCATTTTTAAACGCACCAAATAAACGTTTATAAAGACAAATTCGTTAATTTGTAACGTTACAGATGAAAAACACGGATATACAAACCATTATAACGTAGCAACGACGAAGCAGCAGGTATTACGCGATCAAGGTCGCCGATGCTTCGCGCAGAGGTCATATGTTTTAATCGGACTTTGCAGAAATAGGATGAATAATGCAAAGCTGCAAACGAAAGATCAATGGTTTGACCCCTTTCATTCGTTTCTTCCCTATACGCAATCGATTTTTTTATTTCACTTCTCGAAATATAGGCTAAAATCGAACAATGCAATCGTTTCCCTTTTACCCTGTTATTATTTCTTTCATCGCAGTAAGATTGGGTCACAGACGATGATAAGTAAAAAGTCACAAAAAGATGAAACCCAAAGTATGGTGTCGGCGACAAGTTACGACGAAATGCATGCGGCAGAAGGCTTACACGCGATCGCGATTTTTTGAAACGCACAATGACGTCCAAAAGGTCAATTCGGAGCGACCTGGATATCCGCCTATTGTGATCACAAATATCGTACGTTTCTGATCGCACGTAAATTCTCCGTGAACGTTGATGAAATAAAAAAAATAATCGTCAACATTTTTGAAGAAATCACTGAAATTTAGGAATAAATTAAAAAATAGCCGAAATTCAAAAAGTCACAACCAGTTCATAAATTTTCCATTTTTCGGAATTGGATTCCAACATATACGATTTAGTATGTTACTTCGTTGGTTCCTCGATGCCATGCAATCAGTCATCTTTTTTTATGAAATTGCTACCTGATAAATTATCAACCATTAAAGTTCACGAAGCCCAGGACTTTTATCGCATATGCTATCAGAACGGTTAGAGATGGAGCAAAAATGCATATAACCAATTTTGTAAAGCATAAAATTTTCTAGAAAAAAGTCATGAACCGCATTTTTTTATCTTCAATAGTTTAGTCTTGGGAGCGCATTGAAAATATATCTCGGAATCGCTGACTCGTAACCCTCGGAAACAAGTTACTTTACAATCGGTTCTCAGGATTAAAGTACTGCAGATAGAGAAAAAACAATAAATGACTTTTTTGTAGTAAATTTGATGCTCTACAAAATTGGCTCTATACATTTTTGCTCTATCTCCAATAGTTTTCACAGTATACGCCATGAAACAGAGCTTTGTCATCTTGAATCATCAATAACTAATTCGACACTTCGAATACGAATTTAATCGCGAACTTAAGTTTACCATGATCATCTGTGGTGACTATGTTTAGGAATTAGCATCAACGATGAATTTTGCTTTCTGCAAAGATTGGCGAATTGTGATCGAGGTGATACCGGAATAATTTTTGCGACGATGCTTTCTACCTCGTCATTGTGTCGTCAAATAATATTACTCAGAGAATCCATTAGCGATTCTAATACACAAAGCTCACGAATACATGTATCAATTAAAGAGTGCTGCATACGACTGTTGGTCGATCAGGAAAAAATCGTACAGTGGATAAAGTTGCGTAGTTCGAAGGCGGGGGAAGGGAAGAGAAAAATCGGAAGTTTTGGTGAACGTGGTCCCGTCTATAAAAGGCCTGGAGCGACTGAACTCAAGCAGTTCGGTGGTTGCTCATCGACTGGAACGCGTCTACGTGAACACAACACCCGACTTTTGCAATAGGTGGGTCATCAATTATTTCCAAATCATTTAGAAACCAGTGAATTAAAAAAAAAAAAATTATCGGATCCTTCGAAATTTAAAGTGCTTAGTGGTGCAAAAATTTGTGAAACGAAGCGAACTAAAGGGAATTTGTTTTTTGGTACACACAGAATCGAAACAGCGACATGTCCGCAGCGGGACCGGAAATGATCACCGCCGGTACGGTGGCCAGAGCCACGGTCACCGGACTCTCGGCGACCTCCGTTTTCTTCACCCTTCTAGTCCCTGCCCTTGTTCTTTACTTCATTTACTTTAGGGTCTCAAGGCGTCACATGCTCGAACTTGCGGAGAAGATTCCCGGACCTGAGGGATACCCAATCATCGGAAACGCGATGGAGTTCCTCGGAAGCGCTGACAGTGAGATTCACTAAAATCTTATAATTCCGATAGAATGAAAAATAAATAATACATTGCTCGTTTTCTCATTCAGGCATCTTCCGTAACATCTACAAACGCTCCTTCGAGTTCGACCAAGTAATCAAGCTATGGATTGGACCGAAACTCATCATCTTCCTCGTAGACCCCCGTGACGTAGAGGTTGTTCTCTCCAGCCACGTTTACCTCGACAAATCCACCGAATACAGATTCTTCAAACCATGGTTGGGAAATGGACTTCTCATATCTACCGGTATGTTTTTTTTTTAACCTCGCGAGGAGCAAATATTTTAAGTAACTTTGAGATAAGTGATTTTGTTTGTTCAACAAAGCCATCCAGCTCGATTAACTTCTTGCAATGCCAAACTTTTTTACGTAACTGGACTCACCTTTCATCTGATGAAAAAAAAAAAAAATATTAGACAAAATAGATATCGATGATTGAAGTCAGTTTTAATTGATTCAGTGAAATTCTTTTTTTAATCGCCCAAAGCATTTCTTCGTGGTGACTGCAATTAATCGTATTCCGAAAAAAATATTTTGTCTCTTTTTCGTATTTTAAAATAAGAATCAATTCGACGGAATTCGTTAACTTGATTTGCATCGATTAAATGTTTTTTTCAATCGTCATGTTAATAATCAAACAAGCGGGTGTCTGAAATATGAATTCAAACATTTGAATATGGATTACAGTACGAATTGAAGATTTTTCATTCATATTGGCTTATTCCATTATTGTCCTCAATTTTTTAATATTTTTCCATTTTTATTGTTTTGTTAATTCGATTTTTTTGATAATGCAACCAAATGCAGTCACGACGACGATTTATTGTGCAGTCTATGGAACCGAATCTCTTTCTTTTCCACCGATTTGCTCCAGATAAAATTTACTACCCCATGGTCCGTTATTAGCATCACAATTTTTATGACTTTCGCCCGATTATGTAAGTGAAATTGAGCCGGAAAAATTATGGTTTAGCAACTGTGACTTCACTGTAAATTTTCGCGTTCAAACACCTCTGCGTTTGTTTCGTTTACGACGCAAATTGTTCGAACATTAGAAGTGCTTTTCTACTTTTCTCGCGGTGAAATTGTTCGTCCCCAGCGCCAACGTAATAGCCACAATTTCTTTCGCTTTCACTCGAGTAAAGGAAGAAAAGTATAACAACGAAAACGTTTTCAGGACCAAAATGGCGTGCTCACCGTAAACTGATCGCCCCGACGTTCCACTTGAACGTACTCAAGAGTTTCATCGACCTCTTCAACGCCAATTCCCATGCGGTCGTAGAACGTATGCGCAAGGAAGAAAACAAACCTTTCAATGTTCATTACTACATGTCCGAATGCACAGTTCAAATTCTTCTCGAGACTGCCATGGGAGTCTCGAAGCAGACGCAAGACCGCAGCGGACTTGAATACGCAATGGCTGTCATGAAGCAAGTAGTTTTGGAAGAATTAATTTCGAAGAAAGAGAAAAAAAAGGGAAAGCACTGAAAACTGAATTTTGTTGAAATATTGAAATATTTTATTAGACGTATTCAACAAAATTATTTCGTCCAGGCAACAAAATTTTTGTCGTTCCAACAAAGTTCCGTTTCAGTGTAATGAAGTTTTATTGTAACATTTGAAATTTTGTTGCCTGGACGAAATAATTTTGTTGAATATGTCCAACAAAATATTTCAATATTTCAACAAAATTCGGTTTTCAGTGAGCTTAACCGAGAATGTATTTTTTCCTTAGAATGAACGGAATCATCCATCTCCGTCACACCAAAGTTTGGTTGCGGCCTGATTGGCTCTTCAACCTCTCGAAATACGGCAAGGAGCAGATGCACCTTCTCGAGATCATTCACGGATTGACCAAGAAGGTAATTCAGCGTAAGAAGGACGACTTCAAGTCTGGAAAGAGGAATTTCATCAGCACGAGCGCCGCGGAGGCTAAGAACGCAGACACGGTTCAGGGACTATCTTTCGGTCAGTCCGCCGGTTTGAAGGACGATCTTGACGTCGATGACAACAACGACGTTGATGAGAAGAAAAGGTTGGCTTTCCTGGACCTGCTCGTTGAGGCCAGCCAGGATGGAGTCGTCCTGACCGACGAGGAAGTCAAGGAACAGGTCGACACCATCATGTTTGAGGTAATTTTCTCCTCTTTCTTTCTTCTCCTCCTTTTTTTTTGGTCAGGCTAAATAATCGTCCTTGTTTTTCTTCGTTTTCGCGTCCAGGGTCACGACACAACCGCCGCTGGATCCAGCTTTTTCCTCTCGGTGATGGGATGCCATCCTGAGATCCAGGAAAAGGTCATCCAAGAATTGGACCAGATCTTCGGAGACAGCGACCGACCAGCCACTTTCCAGGATACCCTTGAAATGAAATATCTCGAACGTTGCCTCATGGAGACTCTTCGCATGTACCCACCTGTACCCCTCATCGCTCGCCAGATCCAAACTGATCTTAAGCTTGGTGAGTACACTTCGTAACTTTACACCTATTTTTTATGCAGGGAGATTGATTGATTGATTGATTGTCTATTTATGCCTTGGAAATGTCCTTTGGACTAGAATTACAAATAATATTATACTTACCGTAGTCATCGTATCAAGTACTTTTCACACAGGAACTAAATCAAATTTTCGCTCACCTTCAAAACTTATAATCCTCAAAAATATAAAAACTTTACTTAAGAATAGTGTTCGTTAACCATCGCGTTGCAATTTTCAATCCCATAAATTCCGATTAATCATTAATTTAATACATTTTATAGCACCAATTGCAATTAACCATTAAATTAAAATATTGAATGAAAATAATTTCCATCCACCATTAAATTTTACTTTAAAATGGAAATACTTTTCGTTGAGGATTATAAATGTAATGATTAATGCATTATTTTTTCATTAAACATTTTTCGACCCCGTTTAAGAGGGAAAGAGAACTAATAATTTGTGATTACGCAGCTTCCGGTGACTACACCGTACCAGCTGGATGCTCCGTGGTAATTGCGACGTTCAAGATGCACCGTCAACCCCACATCTACCCGAACCCGGATGTCTTCGACCCGGACAACTTCTTGCCCGAGAAAACAGCGAGCCGTCATTACTACGCTTTCGTACCGTTCTCCGCTGGACCTCGTTCATGCGTAGGCCGAAAATACGCCATGCTCAAGCTGAAGATCCTTCTTTCCACGATCCTGAGAAACTACCGCGTGCGATCGTGCGTCAAGGAGTCCGACTTTAGGCTCCAGGCTGACGTCATCCTCAACCGTGCCGAAGGTTTCAAGATTCAACTTGAGCCCAGACGAGTTGCCCAAAAGGCGTAAACGAGTAGCGAATCGCGAATGAATTTTACGAACACGATAGCGTCATACAGTACAACATCGACGCGATATTTATTTATTCCCTTCTAATTCCCTTCCGTTTTTGTTTTCCACCGTAGCGATATTTCCTAATTCTTATCATTTATACCATATTTATCACGTGCAATAATTTATGCAGCGTACACGCTGCGTAATCTTGCATTATTGTTTAATATTATTTATTTCCTTGTCTTCCGTCTTTTATTTTGTAATTCCGAAAAATCAAAAGGTTTATCGTTGCCAACTTCATCTGGCACGTGCCATTTTCTCTTATTTCTTCTCGCACTATAAATCGTCATCGTCCGAAGGAATGCGACGAACACTTTTGAATCGTTCAGAGTTATTTGAGCGGAAAGATGCAGGCAGGAAAGGAAAATCGTCGGGTGGTGACAGCGTCTCGAGCAAAAGCGGCTCGATCGCTCCTTTCAACTTGAGTGACAATTCTATTGGCGACGAAAAAAGGTCTCGGCGAAGGAAGACTCTGGCGAGAGCTTCCGGGGCTGAGGTGCCGTTCGTAAAAGCTGAAATTGAATTGGATTTACCAAAACTCGATCCAGGTCGAGTCAGAAGGTTCATTTTTGCTTTTTTTCCATTCGTTTTTAATCCTAGACCCATACAACGATGTTGAAAACGACCTCAATTTTTTTAAAGTAAAAAACTTCTTTTTTGCATTTTTTTCAAACTTTCTCTTCATTTTATAGAGTTTTCATAATTAAATGTTCACCAAATGCGACTTTGTAACACACCATTCGTTTCGTTATTAAAAAACAAAGAGAATGGTATACAATTAAATCTTATTATCGCATACGAGGAACATTTTTTGCTGACGAAAAGATTAAAGTCATTTTTAATCCCGTTGTAAGGTTTACGTTCGAAAAAATAAATTCTATAGATCCATGAAAATGAACGTTGAATTTTTATCGTAAGGTTTCGCATTCCGCACTACGATGCTGTAATTCTCGAACTCGAGGAAGAAGGTCTTCGTAACGCGGCCGATTACGTGAAAGTCCTTCTCGAGCTGGACGAAAAAATGGCACGAGAAGAGGCTGCCACGGGATCGGCTGATATGTCGAAAAAACCGAGATTAAAGAGCGAAAAGAGTACTTTGCAACGTCTCGTTGATGGACTGAGGTTCGCAGAAATTGCCGAACGAATGGGTAACATACCAATTTAAGTTTTTCCATTATTTCGATCTTCTTTTTCAACTTGACTTTTTGCGTGTGCATGAGTTCAGGAAACGTCGCACAACGAGCGTCCGCCTTGACGCAAACGGCGATTTACTTTGAATCCAAAAGTCGGGAATACTTTTGGATTGCTGAACGTTTGTATGGAACTTGCCTCGCGATCGGAACGCGCCTTCAGGAGGAACAGCCCCAAATTTTTGCTGCCGTAAAATATATCTATGGAAGATTCCTTTTCGAGAAAAGTAGGATTCATTCAAAACCGTTTTTTTATCCGAGCCAAAATATCCAAAAACGAAAATCATCGATTTCAAATTTTTCGAACCTACAGATTTGAGGAGAAATGTCAAAAAATCGATTTTTTTTTCTATCGATTATTGTTCTTCAAATCTCAAGAACACAAAAAAAAATTGTTTCCAAAATTCCACCCGGTGACGACGTTGTAATGAAAATTCTCGAAACGACTTTTTGCACCAGAGTCGACACGATAACTCGAGGATTTTTCAATATTTTTTCATCGCTTTTTTTTTTTAATTTCGAAATCGTTTACTTTGTAGCCAGCCAAGCCATTTCTTTGATACTTTGTTCAAACATTTTTTTTAAACCCTTAAAAAGTCATTTTATTCGTAAAATATGCGTACCTGACTGAAAAATGCGAAAATTTGCTCCTTTTTTGAGATTTAAAAAAATCGGCTAGCAGACTGTGACGACAACACTATTTTACAAGAATCTTTTTGATTTTTTCAGATCCATTTATCCCTGAATTGCATTTTCTGTAAAAAAAAAAGTAAAATAATTTTTTTCTCATGCCTAAAGGATTAATTAATAATTAGTAGCATTTTCTTCGGTTGACCTCAGCAAAAAAATTGTAGGCAACCCCTTAAATTTGTTGGATATTTCGACAGGGATCAATGAGTGCGGTATCAGGAATAGTCGTTGAATATTTTCACGGGTATTTGTTTTTTGTTTCTTTATGAAACAGTGAACAACCTCGAAGGAGCATTGGTCCAACTGGATTCCGTTCAGACAGCCTCGAAGGGAAAAAGGTGGAAAATCCCCGAGGTATTTGGTTTTATGCGAGGAACCCTTCACGACGAAGCTTGCATTTTGTCACATCGGGCTCTCCTGTTTCTGTCACGTGGTGTCAGACCACAAAATCCGGAACTCGCTGTTCGAGCAGCTGAGCAAGCTCTCGAACGAGCAACCGATTGTCAGTATTTTCCTTTACTGAATTTTGATAAAGGGAAATCTTTCTAAATATTGGAAATTGAAAAAAATGTGAAATGTCAGCCGTTGACGAGAAAGGGACAGCGTCAGCTCTGTACGAACTCGGCAAGAGCCAATTAGCCGCGGGTCGTCTCAAAGAGGCTCTTCGTTGCTTTTCCAAATTGTTGGCGATTGCCAAGAGGATTCCTGACACGGAAGTCATCTGCGATGCTCACATGGAACTCGCTTTTGCTCGCAAGGTTGTAACGTTCCCTCGCTCCTCTTATTTTCATCCTTGTCTAGAATAATGAAGTTTCTGCCATACCACAGGAATTAGAGGACAACGAGGGAAGCATGAAGCACTTGGAATCGCTTCGAAAATGCGCGACGCGCTACGATTTGCCTTACAAACTTGCTCAAGCTCATTACTACACCGGGGAACATCTCTTAAACAAGGTAGACTTTGTTTCTCTGGGGAAAGTCGACGACCATGACAAATGAGGCGTTTTTCAGGGTCAACCGGATTCAGCAAGATCCCATTTGGAACTTGCCCTCCAGGAATTTCGTAGCCTTGGGAAAAACGCCGAAGCGGAACGGGCTCGGTGCGCCGCTGCGATTTCAAAGGGTCGACATTTTTATGAATATTTCATGATTTCGATGATCATTCTTCTCGTTTTAAAAGGTTTATCGATTTTCTACCTTGTCATCCAGGCCAAGAAGTAATGGCTTCTTACGTCGATCTCATATCAAATTGTCATCTCGGCGATTCCGAAGCTATTACCAAATTGTACAATTGGAAAATCGCGAGAATCCCTTTCTGGTCATCGGTCACAACGACAGAGAATACTTCGGACGTCCAAGACATGAAATCCAAGAGTCCGAGCCTTCGATCGTTGGAAGAATTTAAAAAATCTGAAAATAATGATAAAAACTATGAGATTTGATGACAAACGGTTTGATAAGTCGTGTTTAAAATTTTTTTTTATTGGTTCATGTAAAATGAAACACCGTGTATGCTTGAATTAAAGGCTGGTTACATTTTCACTTGGAATAATTGCCCTGATCCTCTCAAGAGGTCAATTTTGTAATTTTCTTATTCGCGATCTTACGTTTTTTTTTTTTTGAAAAATGCTGTTATTTATTCAAACACTCACTTTAAGGACCACGGTTTAAAATGGACCTATAAAAATGCCTCGCAATATATACACGCGATAAACTAATTACACGATGAAACGATAAAGCTCGTGTGGTCTATCAAGATAAACGCGAAATAGCATTTTTTGATTAATCATCGGAGTATAATAGTGAGAATAAACAAAACAATGTGCTTTTTGCGGTTTTTTGTACCGTTATGATTGCGTTGAAATTATGATAAGCAAGAATTTCACGTTATTTACACAAAAAATGTAGAGCAACGGTTATTTACACGGAACGTCCAGCGCGAATCGAGCTTTTTTCCTCTCTCTGGCATATCCCAAGAAAAAACCTTTTCGACAACAAAAAGCAAAAAAAAGAAAACAACTGTACAATGAATACAGCGATCATCGTTCATGCATTAACACATTTTCGCGAATTTAATCATACCGCAATATTTTTCCTCCATTCGCCTTCTTCACGGACGCACCTCCTGTATAAATTTCAATTTGACAATAGTATATTACGCCACTAGGGAGGGAAAGTAGACTATTTCAAACCGCGGGCAAAATTGTCACCCGAGCCGAAGGCGAGGGTGACAAGCACGCGGTTTGAGATAGTCTTCTTTCACTCCCGTGTAGCGTATACTATTTTTCACACCTTCACGGAAATTTCAACTTGCGCGGAGTGGAAAAGTGAACTTTCCGTGCAGGTGTGGTGAAAAATGAATTTAGCGTACAACGATATTTGAGGGGAATAAAAAAATGTTGTTTTCTCTTATTGGGATATTTGTATTCAAGATTTATCGTTGCCCGCCGCTTCTAACTCTAAAGATGGCATGTCAGCGCCGTTTTGAATCTCGAGCGATATATTCTCGAGGGTTTCAGCAGTTGTACATTTATCTTCCTTGCAATTTTCGTTCTCTAATCGTTTTTTCACTTCAGCGCTCGCCAAATCGAACACTTCTCGAAGACATTCGGCCGCTATGGTCGACGATTCGTTACTCGGTTCTGTTTCTTCTCTTACGTCATCGACTTTCTTATTTTCTTCCTTTTTTTCTTCTTCCTCCTCGGATTCGTCGTCTTGCTTTTCATTCTCTTTGCTCTCTTCGAATACGAGTGAAACTTCTACTTCTTTCACGGGTTCTTCGTCCTGCTTTTCATTCTCTTTGCTCTCCTCGACTACGATTGAAACTTCTTCTTCTTCTTCTTTCTCCTTGTCCTCGTCTGTCGTCGAATCGATCATTTCCTCTGGTTCCTCCGTGTTTCCTTTTTCTTCTTCCTCCTCGTCTTTTTCACTCGATTTCTCTTTCTCTTTCTCTTCTTCGTCTTCGTCCATTATTTCTATAACTTCTGGCGTTTCTTTCGTCTTGCTTAAGGTCTTAGCCGTCGAAGTGCAGACCTCGGTCTCTTGCTGCATCTTTTCCGGAGATCCATCATTGGTTTCTGTCGTATCTATCTCATTATTGTCATTTACTTCTTTCTCAACATCTTCGACAACCGGATCGCCGCTCTCTTCGACGTTTTTCTCCTCTTCCACAATTTCTGTCCCTTCCATTGGTTCCGAGTCTTCCGGCGTTTTCACGTTTTCGTCATTCTGTGTTTCTTCCTCTAAATCCTCGGTGGACGTGACGTCCATCGTTTTCTCAGGTTCAGCTTGCGTTGGTGTCGTCGTTGTCGCTTCAGTGGGTTCGACCTCAACTTCGCAAGGTTCTTTCACCTCCACGGAAGATTCCTCAACTTTGTCGTTTGTTTCGTCTCCTTTTTTTTTGTTTATTCTCTCCTCGCTGTTATCATTTTCCTTGTTCTCATTCGCTGCGTTTTCTTCATTTTCATTGGTGTCCGGTTTATTTTCTTGCAAAAGTGGTTCATCCTTATCCACGGGTTTTGAAGTTTGAATTGTTTCGTCTCCTTCCTCGAGAGGAAGGTGTGTTTCTTCTTCATTTTCTTTCTCTTCGTCGAATTGTCGTTTCGTCGTTATTTCATCGTCCGATTCTTCTCTCACAGGAGAAGATTCTGTTGTTTCTTCAGAAGGTGGTTTTTCGGAAGTGGGTATATTCTCGATTTCTGATTTTTCGCCAGATTGCTCGAGTTGTTCAAGGTTTTCATCCAGGACAGCGTTTTCGTTTTTCTCCTCGTGGGAATCATTCGACTCGTCTTCTTCTTTAGTGATAGAAACCTCAAGTGGTGTTTCCTCGACGATCGTTTTCGGCGGTGCGACCGCAGCGCTAACGACGACTCTGCGAAGCTTCACTTTCGGTTGTTTCTCGTGGGTGAGCTCGTGGGATTTTCCAACAAGTTTGTTTTTACAACCGAGTTGACAAACCGAACACGTGTATGGTTTATCGAGCTCGGAATCTGATTTTGCATTTTGCATGCGAGTTTTTGAGGTCGTTACAGCTTTCGTGATTTTTCGAGAGTCAAGGAGAGTCGAGGAGTCCTCGGACGAGGGGTCGTCCGGAAGGGTCGTGTCTGGCGTAGCAACGGTCGAACCGGTGAACGAATTCGAGCGTGCTCGTGTCTCTGCTCTTTGAGCCTTATTCTTCGTCGCGGTGATTTTTTCCTTTTTTTTGTCCTTTGTCGGTTTAGCTTTTTCCGCTACCGCTCGGCTCTCGTTGGACGATGACTCGTCCTCATGAGATTTCTCGTCGCTCGAAAGCTTTTTTGCACTCGCGTTTCTAACCGCTCGTGTTGTTTTTTTGGCGGGAGGACTCTTTTTTCCAATTTCCGGACTGAGCCGCGTTGACGTTGTAGATTCGGATGAGCCGCGTCTTGATTTCGTTTTAATCGTTGAATCGGTCTCGACTGCGAGACCGTTTCGCGCTCGCGTTACTTTGACAGCGACAGGCGATGTTTCAACGGATTCGTCGCTTCGTTGTGTTTTTCCTTTTTTCATCGTTTCCTGCTGAATTTTACTCTCTTTTTCAACGGATTCATCGCTTCTTCGTGTCCTTCCTTTTTTCACCGTTTCCTGCTCAATTGTATTCTCTTTTTCGACGGATTCATCACTTCGTCGTGTCCTTCCTTTTTTCACCGTTTTCTGCTCAATTTTACTCTCTTTTTCGACGGATTCATCGCTTCGTTGTGGCCTCCCTTTTTTCACCGTTTCCTGCTCAATTTTACTCTCCTTTTCGACGGATTCATCGCTTCGTCGAGTCCTTCCTTTTTTCACCGTTTCCTGCTCAGTTTTGCTCTCCTTTTCGACGGATTCATCGCTTCGTCGAGTCCTTCCTTTTTTGACAGTTTCTTGCTCAATTTTACTCTCCTTTTCGACGGGTTCATCGCTTCGTCGAGTCCTTCCTTTTTTCACCGTTTCTTCCTCTATTTTACTCTCCTTTTCGACGGATTCATCGTTTCGTCGTGTACTTCCTTTTTTCACCGTTTCCTGCTCAATTTTACTCTCCTTTTCGACGGATTCATCGCTTCGTCGAGTCCTTCCTTTTTTCACCGTTTCCTGCTCAATTTTACTCTCCTTTCCGATGGATTCATCGCTTCGTCGAGTCCTTCCTTTTTTCACCGTTTCCTCCTCAATTTTACTCTCCTTTTCGACAGAGTCATCGCTTCGTCGTGTCCTTCCTTTTTTGACCATTTCGTGCTCAATTTTACTCTCTTTTGGCGGCGATCTCTTTACCGCTTTTCTCACCTCGGTAATAGTTTCGAGATTCGTTGGAGTACTCGAGTTTGCAGCACGAGCGCGTGAACGTTTTGGAAGAGTTTTGTCCTTTTCCTCGTTCTCGGAGCTTTCGTCGGTTATGAGGAAAGTCGTATTACCGTCTTTGTCTTTTTCGACTCTGTAAATGTTGTTATACTTCGAAGGATTTGAGAGAACGTCCTTGAGGAATACGGCGCACAATTTTGTGCCACTCTCTGGGTCGCTGCTCGCCAGTTTCTTTCGTTTTCCATTTGATATTTTTTCCGGATCCATTGTCAACCAACATTCCCTGCATACGGTCCGACCGCTGCGATGGTATCTGTACATGTCTATTCCACGCTCCACTTGAGTTTCGCATTCCTCGCAGCTACGAAATTGTGCACTCGTCGCCATCCCCATTTCCATCGGCTCCTTGCGCGACCTTCCTCTCTTACGTTTCAGTGACATAGTGTCGTTGTTGCTCCTGCTACTGCTCGATGTACTCGCGTCCGACTCGTAGCTCAAATTTCCGTTCAATTGCGGTACAGGTATGTACGTTGTTTTTCTAGTTACGACACTGGTTTTTGTCTGCAATTATAGAAATTGGTGTCATTTCATCATTACCTTTGAATTTTTACTGTTCAAAATATGGAGATCAAATTTGGTGCGTAAATACGTTTTACAGATTCGAAACCAAATGTAATATAAAAGAAGGAAGAAATTAAAGATTTTGCTCACACAATTTTTTTGGGGGATTAAGAAAAATTTGGAAAATCTGAAGTTAGTCAGCAGAATAGTTTTTGACTAGTACTTCGAAGCAAAATTATTATATACGAATATTTATTTTAGAAACGACACAACAAAAAAGGATTTTTGAAGTTTTTCATGAAAAATAATTTCATACTCACTTTTGGGAGGTCCGATAATTTCAATCCGTTTTCATTCACGTTCCTCAATTTATTCACTGATTCACGGTAAATAGCTTTCAAATCTGCCAGCACATCTAAATTGTAGCGACAATCCAGGCATACGGAAAGTGGTATAATGTCCTCCTTGAGAGTCTGAAAAACAAAAAGGTTGAAAACTCTGTTGACTCTGAAGTAACTACCTAAAGTGATTATTAAATGTTTTCATTTCAAATATTATAAAGAATTATTAAATTAGATCTATTCTTACATATTTTTTTAATACAATTAAGAACAACATATACGAAACTGAATTTTTATTTACATATTCGAGAAAAACTTGTCGCAATTTATGCAATAAATTCTTCAGAGAGTTTCCTTGGTTGACCGGAAGAAGATGGAGCTTTTTTGGGGTTTCTCCACACAAGCGACAAAATCCACGTCGTTTGAAAGCAGTGCCTGCTTTCTGAGAGGAGTCTCTGAAGCGTCGATACTTGATCAAAAATCTCTCACAAGATTTCAATTCATAGGCGCATTTGTAGCAAATTTTTGTAGACGGAGCGTCGTTCTGTTCAACCTATGTATAATAAACATTAGCAACATCATCTTAGTTTATCATTTTTATCGTTCTTTTTCATGGTAGGAAAATTTTTTTTACTGGACTTAAGGGTATGGTTCCGTCATCCCGCCCACTTCGAGTTTTCGGAAGTGAAATTTTTCTATACCATTTGTCTGATCGAAATAAAAAAATTTATTGATCCACGTAGAAAAATTGCATAAATGAGCTGAAACTTTTTTATTCCGATCGAACGAACAGGGTGGACAAATTTTCACTGCAAAATTTGTAGCTATCTCTTTCGCACTCATGCGACTGATCCATACCCTTAAGGGCATATAGATTTTTTTTGAGGTTTGATATTAATCTCATTATATTCTTGGTGATAAAATTGTTCTTACATAATGGAAAACACTTACCAGCAAATGAATTTTATTGTTTTTCTAATGTCGGAGCTAAAAATTTCATTTTATAAAAGTTTAAGGTAGTACTGTCGATACCGCAAGAGCCAAATGTATACATCGTCATGTTTGACTTATGTAGTATTTAGAATAGGTAACGTCGCGATAGAGTAAGAGAGACAGAAATGATCTGTTTCACTCGAGAGGTGTGCAAAAGCTATGCGTAAAGACTGACAGGTGACGAGCGCATCATTATTCGGTTCTGTGTGTCAACTCGAAATAAAACATCTTTAAAATGTCAAAACCATGAGAAGAAAAAAAAATCTACCACTGGAAGGGTCGCAGAGTAACAGAAACAATGTACCGGAAGAGATTGCAACAAATTGAACATTTTTAAATTACGCGCACATTGTAACCTCTTCGCGATGTTGCCACATCTATACTGAACTACGATATAAACATACATTTGGGATATTTATTTGCTAATTACTACTATCACATGCTCTCAATCTGTATTTTTAAAGATTTAAAATGTTCCTTATAATATTTTCTCTTATTCTACCCTTTTTTATTGAAATCTGAACGGTACTTTTTGTAAAATACAATGAAAACTGTGATTTCTCATAAGACTCAATGTTAACTGTATGAAATTACCAATACCAATATCTTTTTTTTGGATGTCTGTAGCCTCTTGAAAATTTAATTGGATCCTTTTCTTATCATAATCTATTGCTGTACCGAATTTGATTAAATTCTGAACGGTAATTCTAAAACCGACAGTACTACCTTAATTGTTAAAATATTTATTTCTAGATCAAAAGTAGAAAATATATGCAAAAACCTGATTTTCTTACGTTGACCAGGATTTAAATAAGCCCTCTCCATTAAGGAGGCTTTTAAGCTATTACTAACAGGGAATTGGCAGAATGGTGTATCTCATGAACCGTTTATATTTCTCTCGGAATAGAAAAAAAATGGAAGATTTTTTTTTCATAATTCAAAAACGATGAGATAAAAAAATACAAATTTTTTTGTATTAATTTCTAAGTGTTTATGAAACATATCCTAATTTGTTTATTTCGTTTCTTGGATTATATTTGATATACTAAATCGTACTGTTTATGAAATTGTAAATTTGTTATCAAATTACTTCAAAACGGAATAATAAAAAATATTTTTATCATCATTTGAATAAAACAGGATTTTATTAAAATTTCATCAAATTTTCGATCTTTGTTTTGTCCACGAATCACCCGAAAGGACGCTTTCGTCGACCATAACCTCAAAACTATAAATGCAAAACAAGAATGCGAACGTAACCTAAACCGGAGGATAATTCGATGGCGACACGATGGTGGATCGATCGAAGAGGACAAAATGGAAAAATTATTGACGACGTACATTTCACAAAGCTGGCCATCCTCGTTGCAAACTTCCACAAAGCGAAAAGATGCGACTTCGAAGTTGTCGGAGTAAAAGAAGAGGGATATCGGACATTGAAAAAATTGTTCTTATATTCGAAAAAAAACAACACCGCGTTTATTCGTTGATCGAGTTCGTGTATGAATAATTTTTCTGGACTTTTTTTAAACTTTATTATGAGCCATGTACCTTGACCGACAGACACGTCTCTATATATTCGCGAAAAGGTTTTCCGGCGTCTCCGAAGATGTCCAATAGTAGTCCCTCGTCGCTCGCACAAAGATAGCAATTATATTCCGACATATTTCCGATGGACCAAAAATCCGAATTGGCTCACTAATTAATTAACGATCACTCATCAATAATAAAACGTTCGTCCATTGGAAAATTCCCAATTTTCACTTTTTTTTATATGGTTCTTTTATTATGCGTTAAAAAAAAAACGAATGTACACTGTCCGCGTGTGCGTAAAATTTACGGTACTGACGATGACGATACACGATATAAATTGGCGGCAACACGGCACAACGCCGCTGCTTTCTCGCGCTATTTTACTACCGACCGATTGATTACGGCAAAATGGCGGCGGCGCCGAATATATTTAATTATTTTGGTGCCTGGGTACAAGGAGACTAGAGAGAAGGAGTGAACACACCGTACTTAAGAAGTGTTCCCAAAAATTGGTAGAAAAGAGGGGCGCTGCGATTGCAAAGTACAAGGTCAGTTTCACGTCGCTGAGGATTATTATTACTATATGTATTAGTACTTTCGGTCATGAACGCTGCAGTGGCAAAACCAGAAACTATAGCATCAACGTGTTTTGGGCACACTGGAACTACAAATTGGCCTATGCTGTGTTCACTCCTTCTCTCTAGTCTCCCTGCCTGGGTACCTCAAAGACACCTCCACTGAGTTAGCCCCCCCATATGGATTAAATTAATTTTCAATTTCACAAATCTCTTGGTGGTCGTACAGTGGTGTACGGTGTCGCATTTGAAACGTTGAGTGGTTTATCATTTTTTCAAAAAATTAATTTCAAAAAATATCCCCAGAGTTAGCCCCCCCATAACGACTATTTTGACTTTTTTTTTTGCAAATCACTTGGTGGTCGTACAGTGGTGTACGGTATCGTATTTAAATCGTTGAGTGGTTTTATCATTTTTTCAAAAAATTAATTTAAAAAAATACCCTCAAAGTTAGCCCCCCCATAAAGACTATTTTGACTTTTTTTTTTACGAATCACTCGAAAATCGTTCAGTGGTGTATGGTATCGCATTTAAATCGTTCAGTGATTCATCATTTTTTTGACAAATAAAGTTTAACGGACAACACCACTGTGACCCCCTATTTTTTTCACATTTTTCAAGAATTTTTTTTTGTGGGAGAAAAAAAGATATTCGAAAAAAATTTTTTGGATTTTGTTCCTTGTTTATTGATGTATCAAAAAACATTTTTTTCACATTTTTCACGCCGCATGGTGGCGCTGGGGAAGCTCTCGCGTCATCTCCGCAGTGGTTCGCAGTTCTGTATAGTTAGCAGACGAATTTGACAATATTAATTTTTTATTATTGCTGTATTTTGGGAATTATTTATGCCATTTATTGACATTAATATCATAATTTTCGAAATAATAGTTTATTGATAATAAATAAAAATGTATTGGGTGTATAGTTAGCAGAACGTAATGCAAAGTTCTTTTTGTTTTTTAACAATCAACTAGAAATCATTTGGGAAACATATTAGTAATGCTACAATAATTTGCGAAGTAACTATTTTATCACGATAACGCAAAACCTAAGTCAATCAATTATTCCAAGAGAAATCCGCCGCTTTCCTAGGGATTTTCTGGTATACCCCGTCTCTCATCTCTCATTGGATATCGCTGCTGAGTGCGTGTAGAAGTGTGCTGTAGCTATAACCCGTCAATTAATAATTGTAGTTATATCAACCATATCAACAATGAACAATATCAATTTGGTGCGAAAACGTCATCATGTATTATTCAACCTCTTGAAAAATAAGTATGGATGAGTGGAAAATGTACAGTGGAAACGTATACCGGTAACGTAAAAGTCGATAACGAAATAGAACACGTAATGTTTAATCTGATCGACGAAGCTGCTTTCCTTCAACCTTACCTAATCATTATTTATCATTAATTATAGTTAATATATATATATATATATATAAGAAATGTATATATATATATATATATATATATATATTATATGTAAGGGAATCGATTAATTTGATAACTAAAAATAGTAGGGTGGGGGTTTGGGTCATCTTGCGGTTGTTTTTTGAATAGTTGGACATGTGGAAATAGTATTTTTACATGACCAACTATTCAAAAAACAACCGCAAGATGACCCAAACCCACCCTACTATTTTTACAGTCATCAAACTACTCGAATAACTCTTAAAAACTTTGATGACCGTCATCAAAATGACCAAAAGTCTTCAAAGTACACGAATAACTCTTAGAAAAGTCATTAAACTACTCGATTGTCTTACATGGTAGCACGTCTAAATATCACAGTCAAAATTCACACGACAAAATATCACGGACAAAATATCACGTCGACAGTATATCACAGCCATGCAGGAATTTATTGATGCTCAATGTTGCGCGTGTATGCTGTGAGTGTTGCACATAGCAGAATGGATAACGGTTCGCAGTTACGCCAGAGTGGTGGTGATTCCTGATGTACGCGGACTATTGTATGTAGATAATCATAATGATAATTTAGTATCAATTCGCCTTGAGTCCTGATTAATTGTATTGAATTTGAGATTGATGATGTTGCCGGATATGACACGTTGATTGAAAGCGAATATTTTAATAAACACGCCGAGGTATTGAAGAACTAACATAAGTTGTGTATTTTGAAGAAAATTATATCGGTAATGTATTGACTCAAACCCACCCTACTATTTTCACATGTCCAACTATTCAAACAACAACCCACAGACGACCCGAACCGACCCTATTATTTCCACATGCCCAACTATTCAAACAACAACCCAAAGATGACCCGAATCCATCCTACTATTTCCACACGTCCAAGTATTCAAACAACAACCTAAAGATGACCTGAACCCACCCTACTATTTTCACATGTCCAACTATTCAAACAACAATTCAAAGATGACCCGAACCCACCCTACTATTTCTACATGCCCAACTATTCAAACAATAACCCAAAGACGACCCGAACCCACTCTACTATTTCCACACGTCCAACTATTCAAACAAGAACCCAAAGATGACCCGAACCCACCCTACTATTTTCACATGTCCAACTATTCAAACAAGAACCCAAAGATGACCCGAACCCACCCTACTATTTCCGCATGTCCAACTATACAAACAACAACCCAAAGATGACCCGAACCCACCCTACTTATTCCACATGTCCAACTATTCAAACAACAACCCAAAGATGACCCGAACCCACCCTACTATTTCCACACGTCCAAGTATTCAAACAACAACCCAAAGATGACCTGAACCCACCCTACTATTTCCACATATCCAACTATTCAAACAACAATCCAAATATGACCCGAACCCACCCTACTATTTCCATATGTCCAACTATTCAAACAACAACCCAAAGATGACCCGAACCCACCCTACTATTTCCACATTCCCAACTATTCAAACAACAATCCAAAGATGACCCGAACCCATCCTGCTATTTTCATATGTCCAACTATACAAACAAAAACTCAAAGAGGACCCGAACCCACCCTACTATTTCTACATGTCCAACTATTCAAACAAGAACCCAAAGATGACCCGAACCCACCCTACTATTTCCACATGTCCAACTATACAAACAACAACCCAAAGATGACCCGAACCCACCCTACTATTTCCACACGTTCAAGTATTCAAACAACAACCCAAGGATGACCTGAACCCACCCTACTATTTCCACATGTCCAACTATTCAAACAACAATCCAAATATGATCCGAACCCACCCTACTATTTCCATATGTCCAACTGTTCAAACAATACCCCAAAGATGACCCGAACACACTCTACTATTTCCACATGTCCAACTATTCAAACAACAACCCAAAGATGACCCGAACCCACCCTACTATTTCCACAATGCATTACGCAAATTCGGGCAGGTCGATAATGCGTGCTGATTTTTAGTTTAGCGTTTCCTTGCGTGTTTCAAATAAAATAATTTCATTGTGATATATTGTCAGGGTAGTTTTTCGTCGTGTGATATTTTGTACGTGTGATATTTTGTCCGAGTAATATTTTGTCCGTGTGATATTTTGTCCGTGATATTTTGTCAGTGTTATTTTGTCACTGACAAACTATCACGGACAAAACTATAACGGACAGTGTTTGTCACTGACAAACACTGACAAAATTTCACGGACAAAATAACACACGACAAAATATCACACGGACAAAATATCACAGGACAAAATATCACGCGGACAAAACATCACACGTACAAAATATCACACGACAAAAAACGACCCCGACAATATATCACAATGAAATTATTTTATTAGAAACACGCAAGCAAACGCTAAACTAAAAATCAGCACGCATTATCGACCTGCCCGAATTTGCGTAATGCATTGTGGAAATAGTAGGGTGGGTGGGTCATGGTGGGTTGGTTGTTTGAATACTTGGACGTGTGAAAATAGAAGGGTGGGTTCGGGTTATCTTTGGGTTGTTGTTTGAATAGTTGGACATGTGGAAATAGTAGGGTGGATTCGGGTCATCATTGGGTTGTTGTTCAAATAGTTGGACATGTGAAAATGTGTGGGTTCAGGTCAACTTAGGTTGTTGTTTGAATAGTTGTGAATGTGGAGATAGTAGGGTGGGTTCGGGTCATCTTTGGGTTGTTGTTTGAATAGTTGGACATGTGGAAATAGTAGGGTGGGTTTGGGTCATCTTTAGGTTGTTGTTTGAATAGTTGGACATGTGGAAATAGTAGAGTGTGTTCGGGTCATCTTTGGGTTATTGTTTGAATAGTTGAACATATGGAAATAGTAGGGTGGGTTCGGGTCATATTTGGATTGTTGTTTGAATAGTTGGACATGTGGAAATAGTAGGGTGGGCTCAGGTCATCTTTGGGTTGTTGTTTGAATACTTGGACGTGTGGAAATAGTAGGGTGGGTTCGGGTCATCTTTGAATTGTTGTTTGAATAGTTGAACATATGGAAATAGTAGGGTGGGTTTGGGTCATATTTGGATTGTTGTTTGAATAGTTGGATATGTGGAAATAGTAGGGTGGGTTCAGGTCACCTTTGGGTTGTTGTTTGAATACTTGGACGTGTGGAAATAGTAGGGTGGGTTCGGGTCATCTTTGGGTTGTTGTTTGAATAGTTGGACATGTGGCAATGGGTGAGTTCAGGTCATCTTTGGGTTGTTGTTTGAATAGTTGAACATGTGGAAATAGTAAGGTGGGTTCGGGTCATCTTTGGGTTGTTGTTTGTATAGTTGGGCATGTGGAAATAGTAGGGTGGGTTCGGGTCATCTTTGGGTTTTTGTTTGAATAGTTGGACATGTGGAAATAGTAGGGTGAGTTCGGGTTATCTTTGGGTTGTTGTTTGAATAGTTGGACATGTGGAAATAGTAGGGTGGGTTCGGGTCATCTTTGGGTTGTTGTTTGTATAGTTGGACATGCGGAAATAGTAGGGTGGGTTCGGGTCATCTTTGGGTTCTTGTTTGAATAGTTGGACATGTGAAAATAGTAGGGTGGGTTCGGGTCATCTTTGGGTTCTTGTTTGAATAGTTGGACGTGTGGAAATAGTAGAGTGGGTTCGGGTCGTCTTTGGGTTATTGTTTGAATAGTTGGGCATGTAGAAATAGTAGGGTGGGTTCGGGTCATCTTTGAATTGTTGTTTGAATAGTTGGACATGTGAAAATAGTAGGGTGGGTTCAGGTCATCTTTAGGTTGTTGTTTGAATACTTGGACGTGTGGAAATAGTAGGATGGATTCGGGTCATCTTTGGGTTGTTGTTTGAATAGTTGGACATGTGGAAATAATAGGGTCGGTTCGGGTCGTCTGTGGGTTGTTGTTTGAATAGTTGGACATGTGAAAATAGTAGGGTGGGTTTGAGTCAATACATTACCGATATAATTTTCTTCAAAATACACAACTTATGTTAGTTCTTCAATACCTCGGCGTGTTTATTAAAATATTCGCTTTCAATCAACGTGTCATATCCGGCAACATCATCAATCTCAAATTCAATACAATTAATCAGGACTCAAGGCGAATTGATACTAAATTATCATTATGATTATCTACATACAATAGTCCGCGTACATCAGGAATCACCACCACTCTGGCGTAACTGCGAACCGTTATCCATTCTGCTATGTGAAACACTCACAGCATACACACACAACATTGAGCATCAATAAATTCCTGCATGGCTGTGATATACTGTCGACGTGATATTTTGTCCGTGATATTTTGTCGTGTGAATTTTGACTGTGATATTTAGACGTGCTACCATGTAAGACAATCGAGTAGTTTAATGACTTTTCTAAGAGTTATTCGTGTACTTTGAAGACTTTTGGTCATTTTGATGACGGTCATCAAAGTTTTTAAGAGTTATTCGAGTAGTTTGATGACTGTAAAAATAGTAGGGTGGGTTTGGGTCATCTTGCGGTTGTTTTTTGAATAGTTGGTCATGTAAAAATACTATTTCCACATGTCCAACTATTCAAAAAACAACCGCAAGATGACCCAAACCCACCCTGCTATTTTTAGTTATCAAATTACTCGATTCCCTTACATATATATATATATATATAAACTATAATTAATGATAAATAATGATTAGGTAAGGTTGAAGGAAAGCAGCTTCGTCGATCAGATTAAACATTACGTGTTCTATTTCGTTATCGACTTTTACGTTACCGGTATACGTTTCCACTGTACGTTTTCCACTCATCCATACTTATTTTTCAAGAGGTTGAATAATACATGATGACGTTTTCGCACCAAATTGATATTGTTCATTGTTGATATGGTTGATATAACTACAATTATTAATTGACGGGTTATAGCCACAGCACACTTCTACACGCACTCAGCAGCGATATCCAATGAGAGATGAGAGACGGGGTATACCAGAAAATCCCTAGGAAAGTGGCGGATTTCTCTTGGAATAATTGATTGACTTAGGTTTTGCGTTATCGTGATAAAATAGTTACTTCGCAAATTATTGTAGCATTACTAATATGTTTCCCAAATGATTTCTCGTTGATTGTTAAAAAACAAAAAGAACTTTGCATTACGTTAGGCTAACTATACGCCCAATACATTTTTATTTATTATCAACAAACTATTATTTCGAAAATTATGATATTAATGTCAATAAATGGCATAAATAATTCCCAAAATATAGCAATAATAAAAAATTAATATTGTCAAATTCGTCTGCTAACTATACAGAACTGCGAACCACTGCGGAGATGACGCGAGAGCTTCCCCAGCGCCACCATGCGGCTTGAAAAATGTGAAAAAAATGTTTTTTGATACATTAATAAACAAGGAACAAAACCCAACAAATTTTTTTCGAATATCTTTTTTTTTCCCACAAAAAAAAATTCTTGAAAAATGTGAAAAAATAGGGGGTCACAGTGGTGTTGTCCGTTAAACTTTATTTGTCCAAAAAATGATGAATCACTGAACGATTTAAATGCAATACCATACACCACTGAACGATTTTCGAGTGATTCGTAAAAAAAAAGTCAAAATAGTCTTTATGGGGGGGCTAACTTTGAGGGTATTTTTTTAAATTAATTTTTTGAAAAAATGATAAAACCACTCAACGATTTAAATACGACACCGTACACCACTGTACGACCACCAAGTGATTTGCAAAAAAAAAAGTCAAAATAGTCGTTATGGGGGGGCTAACTCTGGGGGTATTTTTTGAAATTAATTTTTTGAAAAAATGATAAACCACTCAACGTTTCAAATGCGACACCGTACACCACTGTACGACCACCAAGAGATTTGTGAAATTGAAAATTAATTTAATCCATATGGGGGGGCTAACTCAGTGGAGGTCTCAAAGACCGTTAAATTTGGAAGGTACTAGAAAAGAACTTTGGTTTGTAAATAATTTCACCGTCGTGGCGCCACCAGCGACCGGAAAACAACAGCTGTCGTTTTCTGGGTACGTTCGGTTTGCACTTTGCACACTGCGCGCGATGAGCGATGAGCAATGAGCGATGAGCGACGCGCGTTCGCGAAAATTTATTTTCCTATGTTCAAGCAACGAGCGACGAGCGGCGAGCGACGCAAGCGACCCCGATAGCCAAACGTGGCGTTCAAAAGAGCCTAGCGCCATAACAACGTCAGAATGGCGTCATTTTTTGCAATTTTGTTGCGTTAGAAACGCGATGTTTGCCGGACCATTTTCCTATGTTCTTTGCGTTACAAAGTGACGTTACTACGTGACGCACTTCTGACACAAACGTGGCGTTATTCAGAGCTGTTCTTCCAACAGCATTCTAGCGTTAGGTTATGACGGCATTCGAGTGTCATGTTCCAACATCATTATAGCGCTGGGTTTAAACGGCATTCTAGCATTATATTTACCAGCATTCTAGCGTTGGGTTCGAACAGCATTGCAGCTTCACGTTTTGCCAGCATTCTAGCGTTGGTTTTGAACAGCATTGTAGTGTTACGTTTTAACAGCATTATAGGATTAGATTTTAACAACATTTTGCAATTCGTTTTGGAAGCACATTTCACGATTGAAACCTAAACTAATGATGGGGGAGGGGGGTGTCAATTCGATAAAGACAAAAAATATGAATTATTTGCATTTCCATCGAATTTTTTTTGTTGAATACATTTGTCATAACGATTTGAAAATTAAATTACCTTATTAATAAATTAAATGACCTAAATTAAAATAAATTAAATTAAATTAAAGTAAATTAAATACCTTATCTGGAAAAAAATAAAGCATTCATGAAATTTTTCTCGGTCACCATTGCTCCAAGAGAATTCAAAAATGTAGCAATAATGGTGCATTTTCCCACTTCGTTTGAAATGGGCACTCTCATCAGGTTGAAAACCATCAGAGTTTCAAATCGTGTACGTGGTCGTTGTTCAGACGACGAGAGAGTGTTTCGGCTCTGGCACTATATCTTCTCCAGGGGCATGGTGCGCGCTCGGGAAAAGCCTTGACTCTGCGCCGCATGGTGGCCGGAGCGCGAAGCTTCAACGCCCGTGTTCACTCCATCAAAATTGTAGCATCATGGCGCTAGATTGATGCATTCATGTGGCGTTCACACTAACGTCATATTGGTGCAATTTTGACGGCATTTTGATTTTTGTTCATGCCATGAATGGAACACATCTGCTCGTTCGCGATCGCATTAGAGTAGCAGTATAGTGGAACGATTCCTAGTACGAAGAAATGAATAGGAGAGTAAATGAATTCATGGGTGGACTTTATGCCATAAGCAAACTGTAGAATTTTCAACACACTTTAAAACATGTAGAAATCGGCTACAACGAATCTATAGTTTGCTTATGGCGTTAAGCACAGAAGACGCTCAATGTGTGTTTGAATAACACACTTGGTTTTTACAGTGATTTGAATTCGCTCAATATACAGATGGATGGAGCGTTCCTTCGCCGAGCTGTAATTTGAAAACCATGCACGCCAAGTTTGTGTGTAGTATTTGCAGTGAATTAGTGCGGTACATACGTGTAAATACAACACGTGCATTTGTACACGTATTTGCGCATTTATATGTAATTGTTTTTTGTATTATTCTCTGTGGAATTGTGTTGTACATTCTTAGTGCTTAGCGAGCTTAAAAGCAGAATAACATTTTCTTTATATCCGCAGAATTTTTTTTGAAGCCCTTGAGGTGACAAAAACCTCTAGCAGGTCAATCTTCAAGATGTACATGATTCCATTCCGAAACTCGTAATTCATTCACCATTCTTGGCTACGTTGAAATGATTTCATTTCTTTTTTCAATCATCGGCAACAATTTACAACTAGATCTTTTTTCTATGTACTCATCACATATCAAGACAAAAACAAAATAAAACATGTAAATAGGTTTTTATTCGATAATGAATGCCAACATTTTTCTAGTATGTTTGTTCATTGTTTTTGGGGTGAAGTACCCTTTTCAGTATTACGGAAGAGAAATGGATGTTGATATTTACTTATTTTTTTGGAAATTAAGTATAAACATTTTTTGTTTGGTTTTTTCGAGGTGTAAAAATTGTAATATAATAACAGGAAAAATATTGAATGGTTATTTTATAACTAAGGTCGCGTCTTTTAATACTTGGTGTTCTTTTTTTTACTTTGTTAAAGTTTTTTGCGATTGATTTCACTTCTTTTTGAAAAACGGCCATACTCACCAACTTTCCTATAGAGGTAAAAAAAATTATCATTCGGGAACAATGATTAATCAGATTTTTTTTGACATAAGTTGAGTAACTTCCTTCATATGACAAAAACCAATCGCAGAGCTAAACAGTAATTTCTTCCATCACTGACGCACAAACACTGCTAAATGAGTATTATACGAGGAAAACAAGTTTTAACGATGAAATGGAAAGAAAATGATAGTTATAAAGAAAATCAATTTTTTTGCAATGTAATATCCGGATGTAAGGTGGTCATTTGACAACTAAGGTTACAATTTTTTAATATTTGGCGTACATTTTTAATACCTTTCCAAAGTATTACATACAACAATTTTTCAAATTCTAAGCGTAAAATGTTTTTCTCCACAGTGTCAACCCCCTTCGATATTACTCTTGAATTTTTATCAAAAACTACTTCCATTTTCATCAAAAACTTTGATGATGGGGAAATCGTTCGTTGTATTTTTTATAATTGAACTGTGGATATTTTTTACTATTAATCATGCACTAATCTCTGAAAAATCATACAAACCGAATGGATAAGTCGGTCAAATTTTTCGTTTTGACAGATGCTTTCATTGAAAAATATGTTAACAATTGTTTAAAGATTACGTAAATCAATTTTTAAATTACAAGCAAAAAATGTTTTTTCCCGCAGCGATAGTCCCTTTTAATTTTGCTGTTAAATTTTCATAGGAAACTATTATTCATTCAATGCATTTCAAGACTAGTATAATCGTGGGGAAATATTAGTCTAATCAACAACAAAAATGTTTATTAAAATTAACAATTCGAAAAATAGAACTAGCTATTTTCTCATGTTTGTACTTCGCTTAAAATGTATTAATTGAATTATGCTTCCGTACAAACATTGAAGAAACAAATTAATTAGTACAAGCGCTATGAAAAAAGGTTATTTTATCTTAGGATAAAAAAAGGTAGGTGATGTAAACTTCGAATAATTTTTCACATAGTTTTAAACAAAGTACATTTCAGAACAAAAATGTTAACCTCCTAGACGATTCGCTTTGTTCGAGTTTTCAAGGAGCTATAGATAATAGATTGTAAAAAAAATCGATATTTTAATTATAATAATAATATACAACGAATGATTTCCCTACGATCACACTTAAAATATGCTTAAAATATCTCAAAAAAATAATTGTTTTTTTTTTATAAAAAAAATAACAGAAACCAAAATACTAAACTAACTAAAATAACAGAAATATCAATAATGAGAAAGAGAGCGAGCGCGCTACGAGCGAGAGAGAGGGGACGAAGATTCGCGCGCTGTCTCTCTCACTCAGCGGCGCGCGATAAAAGGGGGTATAAACCTCGTTCAGCGGGACTGAGTGACGGAAAGCAGAGAAATGTAGAAGATTCTTATCAAAAGGACATGTGTCTCACCTATTCAAGCGTGACTTACGCCCGTTTGTCTCCAGGAAGACAGATTATCCCGAAACATTCGATATTATCATATCTCAAGATTGGCTAAACGGATCTACTTACAACAAAGAAAAATCGAACAAAATTCGTCACAAATATTCAGATTTTTTACTCAAACGGTTCGTCCGTGAGAGCGATTTAAAAACGCTATGACGTCATAAAACCGGCATATTCGTGTATATAAAAGTGCGGCAGAGCTCACGCTAACTTTTTCTTTTAATACTTGGCGTTGAGCCGCTACCGCGTCTCTTGATTTGAATAAAAAAATGATAATTCAGGGTACAGAAAGGGAGGACAAAACAATAAGGGTGTGTCAAAAACTAAAAGCGACAGCTGATGGAAAAACTGAAGACAGGGCACAATTTTTTCGGAATCACTATACTTGCACTGAAACTTCACTCATATTCAAATTAATATAACTTAAACAGAGTTAATAATAAAATTTTAATTCAAGACGAAAATTTAAAAAATTATGTTTCCCTCACATTTTATCGCATATTACTACGAAATACGCGCGCTGACGGTCTCGCAGGGGAGCAGCCATCTCAAGTATCTACGAAGATGATTGACTGGCATTCAGCGAGATTACACAGCGGTGATAAAGCGTGTCCAAAATTATACTGATCGACATATAAATGTCATCCTTATATTTGTAGAAAAATTTATACAAAAACTTCATTTTTTTTTTTAGTAAAAAATAAAGAATAATACAGTGTTAGAGCGCGCGATACAGAAAACATACGATATTTTCATTCATTATTTATTGAAAACAAATGAGAAAGAGATAAAACGCGCGCGGCTTTGCGCTCTATTTTTTTTTTTTTACTCTTACTCATTGTCAATGACACGCGATATCATATATTATATATTAATATTTTAATTATTACATGTGGTTATATTATTACATGTGGTTTATTTCTCATGTGTATACATATCAAGAGACGCGGTAGCGACTCGATAGTTAGTGCATACAGGAAGTACAGGAAGAAATGCTATGCGTATTATTTAATTCATGTAATTTAAACCAATTTTAAACAACTGAAAAAAAGTGAAAAACGACCATGTTCAAAAATGTATACAAGGTCCGAAAAAAATCGTAAAAGTATTTAAATAACCCAGAATGAAGCTGTATATGCCCTCTTCAAAACCTTGTTTGCAAAATTGGAATATCTACTTTTTTGGCAGAGCAATCGAATTATTAGTGCGGCTCCAAATTTTACGATTTCGGCCGGCATATATATATATATATATATATATATATATATATATATATATATATATATATATATAGAGCGCGCGAAACAGCGGGAAAGAGAAAGCACGCTATACAAGAGAGAGAGAGGGGACGAGGTTTATCGCGCTGTCTCTCTCACTCAGCGGCGCGCAAGGAGAGAGGGTAGCCTCGTTCAGTGGGCAGCGTGACGGACAGTAGAGAAATGTAGATTATCGTTAAAAGGGCGTATGTCCCGCCCATTCGAGCGCGACTTATACCTGTCTGATCCTAAGAATCCAAAGAAAAGCACAGTATCCCGGAATGTTCGATTTTATGTCGCTAAATCATCATATCCCAAGATTGGCTGGACGGATTTACTTGCAACAAAGAGCAATAGAAAGAGAAAAATCGAAAAAAAATCGTCACCAATATTCAGATTTTTTGATCAAACGGTTCGTACGTCAGAACGGTTTGAAAACGCCGTGACGTCATAAAACCAGCATATTCGCGTATATAAGAGTGCGGTAGGCCTCGCGCTGGCTTTTTCTTTTAATACTTGGCGTCGAGCCGCTACCGCGTCTCTTGATTAGCAAATTATTTCCCTCTAATTTGTATTTCTCAAATATTCATTCATTTCAGTATTCATCATTCTCTAATTTTTTTATGGGATAATTAGAAAACTATTTTCCAATAATGTTTCATTCTTCAAGTAATTGGAAAATTATTATCTTCTATTTTTCAATTTTTAGTTAATTAAAAATATTTGGCCAACAATGTCAAATTTTTCAAGTCATTGGTATTTTTTTTTCTTTTTTAATTCTCCGGGTAATTGGAAATCATTTTTCTACAATTTGTTCTTTTTTGGGTAATTGGAAATAATTTTTTTGCAATTTGTAATTTTTCGTATAATTTGGTATATATTAAAAACTTTCCTCTGTTCTTTCAATTTGTAATTTGCACGTGAGTATTATCCATTTCTTGAGTAATCAACAATATATTCCCGTAAATTATCATTTTTTCGAGTAATGGGTATTGAAAAAAAAAAAAATAGTAATTTTTCGAACTGTTAGTAATAGTACTGAAAAATTACCTTAAATATAATGCCAATGAATGTAATAATTTCAGGTATTGATCGTGAATAATCGCAAGCATGGAACGAAAGCGGGAAAAAGTATTCGGTTGGAAAATGCGCTGGTTTAAACAAGTCTTGTCCACGGATCCGGAGATCAAGCTGAAATATACACGAATTCGGAAACCTATACATCAGCTAAGCAGGAGCCAACGGAAGTTACTGGAGAAGGAACGTAGGGAATATGTGAAAAAAATGCAAAATATCAATAGCGAAATGAAAAAATTGGTTTGCACATGTGAGAAAAAAAATTCTCAGGATGAGAGTGAACATGGCATCGTTCAGAGATCCGAATTGCCTTGCGATACTGATTCAAATCTGGGAAATGAAGAACCGAGCACCCATCTTTCTGGACCTAGGTCATCCCAGCGGAGTAATTCACAGGCAGACGGAGCATCAATATCTTCCATGAGGGATTTACGCACATCAATCGACTCAATAGCTTCTCCAAACCATCAAGAGGATATCGACTCAAACAATTCGGATGAAGATAGCGAGGACGAATATGACGACTCATACAGCGATTGCTCCAGCATAGAAGATGACGAAATTCTAGAAAATTCAATGCCGTTCCGTGACCTTCTTGCGTCCTGTTTTGTCGAAAATAACATCAGCAATAAGGCAATCGATAGCATCCTTAAGCTCATGAGGCTGCACCGTTGCTTCACGTATTTGCCAAAGTGTGGTAGGACACTGTTGCAAACTCCGCGGCAACCTGTTCCATTGAGACCTGTAGCGCCTGGCTGGTATCTGCACTTTGGTGTTCACACAGCGATTGTGTCGATTCTGAACAGCGTCGAAGTGAGTTCAGTCCCTGACAACCTCGAGATAGATTTTAGTACGGATGGCGCGAGTCCGGATAAATCCGGCAACAATCAGATATGGCCGATCCAATGTCGAGTTTCCAATCTGTACCCTAGCGATACTGAATTAATAGGCGTATATCGAGGAAACGGAAAACCAAATAGCGTAGATGAATTTTTTCACGAATTTATCGAAGAGACGTTGGCAATAATTGCGGAAGGTGGTATAATTTTCCATGACAAAAGAATACCTATCACTCTGAGATGTTTTGTTGCCGACGCTCCAGCGCGAGCTTACGTATTGAATCATAAGGCCCATACTTCATATCAACCGTGCTCGAAATGTAAAGTTATCGGGGAATATGTGGATAGGCGAATTGTTTACGAAGGAGTTGAAAATGAGCTTAGAACAGACGAAGAGTATACTAGAATGGTAGACGAAGATCATCACAATGGAGAGAGTCCCCTTTCCCGCTTGCCATTAGGACTCGTAACTCAAGTTCCTTTCGAATATATGCATCTTGTGTGTCTCGGACTGAAACGATTGCTTTCTGCGTGGGTGCTCGGAAAATTCTCACGTGAAAGTCAATTATCAGCTCGGTTAATATTTCTTGTATCAAAGAGACTAAAACTTTTGAGGGATTGGTTTCCTCGAGAAATGGCACGATGGCCGATAACACTGGAAGAATTCCTACAAATGAAAGGTTCGCAACTTCGTCAGTTTTTGTTTTACAACGGACCTGTTGTCTTGTATGGAATTTTATCAAAGGACACGTATGATCATTTTCTGCTTCTTCACGCAGCTATGCGTGCTGTCAGTAACCCTTCGGCATCTGAGACTCTTTTAGAGTTTGCAAGACTTGCAATAATCCTATTCGTCCAACATTGTCCAAATCTGTACGGACTTTTTTTTATGAGTTACAATATCCATGGACTGCTTCACATAGTAGAGGATGTAAAACTGTTTGGTCCACCCGATAATTATTCGGCATTTCCGTACGAAAATAACATGAAAATTTTCAAACAGTATTGCAGAAAACCACACCTTCCGTTATAGCAGATAGCAAACAGAAGAGCAGAACGAGCGAATGTGTTTGCTTCGTCCAAACGGAAGACGAGCGTTCGGGTAGAGACCCTACAGTTACACACGACTGGGCCTCTTCCAGCAAACGTCCGAGAACTAAGAAACGTTTATCAATATCGCCGTTTAAAATCTCCAAATTTCACTCTGACCACTCTTCAACGGGATCGTTGCGTCATTTTGAAGAACGACCATGTTTGCCTCGTCCGGAATATTGTGGTCATTGAAGGTGTCATTCACTTGGTACTGCAAAAATTTTCTACCGTGCAGCCGTTTTACGATGTCGGAGTTTCGTCTATGATGTTAGGTTTTTTCAAATGTTCAGCATTGCAGGATGAACTATTACTAACCACCTTTGACGAAGTAAAATCCAAAGGCTATATTATGCCATACTGGGATCCGCGTGGCGTTAATTTGCCTGAAGAAGAACCGGTGGCGGGTCACTACGTTGTCGGAAGTCTGTCAAATACTGTCTATTATTGAGGATATTAATGAGACGCCCCGCTCGCTTCGCACTTTCGTTAGTGAAAATTTCCGATCCCACGTTACTGATGGAAATAAAAAAAAATCTTAGCCCACATAAAAAATAAAAAAAAAATAGGCAAAGTTTTTTTAAAATTCCATTCGGCCGAACAACGTGGGAAATTTCTACTTTTGACAATGCAACGATCTCTCTCGCACTTATGACGGCTCAGTCGGAATGACACATGATCCTAAGGTTTTGAACCACAGTAACAGGCAGGAAGACATATGTTTGGTAATTTTTTAAAAGTCGACACTATCATATCATATCAGATATCATGTCAGATATCAGATACCATAATATCTTATTTTATTAAAAGTAGACTAAAATTATGAATCAAACAATTGAACAAAATTCGGTCGATGTATGATGGGTGGTATATATACGCGTTGAACAGAGGCGGCTAAAAAGAACGATACTCTGTAGTTGATAGCAAATTGGCAGTACTCATCATCGGAGATATGAAAAACCAAAAAAATTTTGCATTAACATATAAATAGCTTTCGCACTGCGTACACATGAAAAACACCTTAAAATTTTACTTACCTTCGGTGTACACATAATAGTTCAATGAAATTCAAACAGTTTTATCAATTATAAAACGGCAACGAAGAATAATTGGGAAAAGTGTTTTTTTACAAATTCCAACCTTTATTAAGGCGACTGGAACATGTTGTTTCGAAGAAAACTCTATTAGTGTTGAATTTTGAGATGACTTATACTGCGAATTACAAAGTCGCAATTCTTGAGCCGTACGAAAATTCGTCTTTATCCATTTTGCGTTGGTATGATTACCTTTTTTACGAGCATGCAATGACGTTTCACCTTGCTCAAACATCAGTGAATTTGCTTTTCGTGTGTGTGAATCTCTGTTTGACTATTTGATATTATTATCATAAAATAAGAATGTGTATAAATGAGAATTATAGTAGAGAATGAATAAGGATGAATGTGCATATTCTATATAAAAAGAATGTGGAGGAATTAAAATGATTATATGAATAAATGTGTTGAATATTATTACTGTGTAAATATTATTACTTACTAAATATTATTACTTATATTGAATATCATTACTGTGTAAATATTATTACTGTTGAATATTATTACTGTGTAAAGTATGTGTAATTGCGAAAATAAAATCAAATTAAATGGTTAATCGTTTCAAATCGTACCGCACTCCAAAGTCCACACAATTCTCAACTAGTATTATTTTTATCGAAAAATTAACGCTAAATTAAATAAAAAATTAATTAAATTATTAAAAAATTAACGATTAACGTCGAAAACATTCTTAAGACGATGCGAAAGACATGTGCTTGGAAAAGTAAAATGAATAAATTGATTCAGATTTGGTTATCGTAGTACGCCTTGGACATACTGATGCAAAAAATTCTTAAATAACTGAAACTTTTGCATATATCTATATCATTTTTATGAATCTGTATATTGGCAAAAAATGATGATGATATTTATTTTTAACCATCTCGAGCGGGAATCCCCTTTATTTTGAATCAGTGTTTGCACAATTAATATTATTTTTTTTAATAGCAGCTTGTCTATATTATAAACAAATTTGTACTTTGGCAATAGAAATTTTTCTCATTTGTAATAATAGCCTTTCTCATTTCTGGGCCTGCCATGAAGGAGCAACACCACTGTTACGAGCTAAAAAATTATCATTTTTTGGGAATTTATTTACTGAGGTAAAAATAATGTTTCATGGATCGAGTAGAGCATACTTATTGGGTGTACATTTAGTCCAGTCATCTTAGGCCGTATTTTACGAAGTTCTATTCAAGAGACCCAGCCTCTGGCCAATTTTTTTATAGGTTGTGTGGCCCTATAGGAATATAACCCCGAGTTTTCGTAAAAATCCGAGTTGCATTATAGCAATAAAAAATTATTGAAAATTAAAAAATCAATTTTTTTGAGTGATTTTTTTTGGAACGCGTCTATCGAAAAAAGTTTCGATTAAAAGTTGTTCATCATAATGTCCTCTATAAAAAAGGTCCTATACAAAAATGAGCTAGCATTGTTAATTAAGCGGTTAATTGCAAATGAAAAAAAAAATTGTCAATTTAATTTTTGCAACCGCAATCGATTGTTTATCAACATATCGGTTTGAAGTTTATACATGATGTAGGGGAGCCGAACCCCAAGAGAATCGTGCAAGATTTATCGATCTGCGAGATATAGTTTAGCAACAATCTGCGATCATCGAAAAAACTTTGGCATTCAATAGAATTTCCCGACGAAGGCCCACAGCGTAGAAAAAAATCGAGGATCTTTGTGTCATCGTGCAGAAGCGATATGGGAAAGAACAATTGTTTTCGTAGAAAATAAATACTGTTTTTTGACGATTTTTGCATATAAACAAATAGCAATTCTGATCAAAGTTACAAAGATATCCGGAAAATTCTTGGACCATCTAATGCGTTTTTGAAAAATGAACAACGAAAAAAAAAGTTGCAATATCTTGATTACAGCCCGAGAAATGGATATTTTTACGTTTTTTCAATTTTCTATTGTTGTAATAAAGATTTTTACAAAATTCAAATTCGCTAGCCTTCCCTACGCTTCCGGATACGGGATTCAATAAAATACCGACCTTTAGAAGGAATTGTGCCATCACAGTTATCAACATATTCCGATCGACGGCGCGCGGCTGAGCGCGTGGCGTCGGCCGCTTGACCGGGCGGCGTGGTCGGAGTACCCCCTCTCGCTCCGCAACCTCGTGCGAGCGGCTTAGTTAAAAAATTTGATAACTTACTTAAAAATGGTCGTAGAACAATTTATTTTTTTTTTTTAATTTTACGTGATTTTTTCTCGCGAACACGATGGTATCCTTAAAAATCATGTTCGCCCCACAGCAGACCCATGACCATCGTTTTTACAAATTTTACATATAGCCGTGGTTTAAAATCATTTTACTATGAATGAGAAAGGGTAAGACGTTATGATGAACAACTTTTAATCGAAACTTTTTTCGATAGATGCGTTCCAAAAAAAATAACTCAAAAAACTCGATTTTTTAATTTTCAATAATTTTTCATTGCTAAAATGCAACTCGGATTTTTACGAAAACTCAGGGCTATATAGTATATATATATCCTATAGGTCCAAACAACCTATAAAAAAATTGGCCAGAGGCTGGATCTCTTGAATAGGACTTTTGCTAAGGTGACTGGACTAATTCAGCTACTTTAGTTTCCATTTTTATTGGGAATTATTTAAAGCTTACTATGTTGTGAGGTTTCATGTCATGATAAAGAAAAAAATCCTTTTCATTTCCCCAAGGAAATCTTGGTAATGGGTTACTTAATTATTAAAAGTGAAAAAATTCCAATATCTATATGGATGTAGCTATCGTTGTACGTAGCTGGTTTTTAAAATTTTTCACAAAATGGCGATGATTGAATAATTGTTTCATCATTTTTTCGTTTTTTTAGCAATCATAAAAAATAGTAATTACCAAAATTTGAAGAATCGGTTACAGACAATTCTTATTCACCGCAATAAAGAATAGTTGGGAAAAAAAATCCATTGGTTACATCCCTAGGGACAAGGTCGGAAACAGTTCTTTCGAAGACACGCGCTTTAATTTTTCATTGCTCTTTTCTTGATAAAAAATAAGGCATAAACCGTGAATACTGATACTTACTGCAGGTTTGAAAATTTTATTCATATAATTTTCAACATGTATACTGCAAGAAAATCCAAAAGGATATAGAATTTTTTGACCCGCCACAGTGGCGTTTCCCCTTGAAATAATTGAAAAATCGTCGGTTTTCGTCCGAAAACTTATTTCGCATTCTTTAAAATTTTGTAATAACAGTCGCATGGCCATTTCAGATCTGCTCACACTTATTTTTTGTAAGACTAAACAGAGACGATCAGAATAAAAAGAAACAATCCCTATTCAATAGAGACCAAACAATTTTATCACCATTATCGATTTTTTCAATTTTCCGTATAGTATAGGATTAACGGGACAGACCTAGTTGGAACGTCAAAAAAAAGGCCTTTTTTCCGATTTTTTTTTGGTCAAACGATAAAATAATTCACAACAAAAGTTCTTCCGTTTAAAAGATACATATGTAATGTATATGTTGCAATTTTTTCAACGCAATACATATCGAAATAAGCTGGTGACCGTCAATTGCCGAGGACGCTGCAAAAAAAAACACGGTTTGCGGTGATCAAGCTCACGCTGCAACGGCTCATCTGAAACAAAAAAAACGGAGGGGATTTTTAGTTAATGATATAATGCTCCGGTTGAACGAAGGGTTTTGAAAAATTTCCATTTTTCACAAAATGGCGGCCGTTAAAAGTCAAAAGTGTTTTTTTGACCAAAATATCAGTTCCATTTTTTGCTATTAAAAATAAAAATAATTATCCAAAAAAAAAATCCTTCGTTCATATGGAGGACTACCATGTATAGAAGAAGTGATATAAATTTCAACCCGATCGGTAAAGCCGTTCTCGAGCTACAGTGATCACCGACTTCAAAAACATGGTTTCGAGAAAAACGCACTTAAAGTTTTGAGTACGGTTTGCATGGCTCAGACACGACGTGCTACAAAGTCTTGTATTTCGGCGAATAATGGTCCGATTTACATTTACCTGGGCGGAAAATGTTCGTAAGAGATTCTACTTTTTGAAAATGAAATAAAAAAAAATCGATTTTTCGAAAATTCTAACTAGTTCTGTCCCGTTAAGAAAACATAAGACTAATTATAACCAAAAAGATCATGCAAGCCTTATTTCAAAATTACGTGACATGAGAAAAAATGCAGGGAGCAAACGTGGTGAATTTTTTATGATTGAAATAGTTGAAGTAAATGTTAGGATTTTTTGTACGCTTTTTATGGATATATACTTTAAACTTGAAAAACCCGCAGAGATAGCTGAACGGCTCCCGCTTTTTGGCGAAGTGCCATATGAGGTTTCGTGAAAAACTATAGGCACTGGTGTACAAAATTTAAGAACGACTAAAATTTTCGAAAAATGAAAGCAGTTTTTGAAAGGCTGTATCGTTTTAAAAAATGGTCGTAATTTTTTTTAGAAACGACTTTGAAGCTATAATCTTGTAGTTTTCAAAACGATATTGTTACATTTTTTATTTGTTGATATTAACATTTTTTCTCCCTGTGAAGTATGAAAAACGTAACAATTTTTTTTCATCAACTTTGAAAGTGTGCAATCCGTTCCGTGACGTTTGCAGACCATATTTTCAGCTTCAAATTACGTTTTATAAACTTCTGCAGAACCGTTATTAATCACTTTATCCGCAATCAGAGTAAAAAAATGTAATTTTCGATCCGATCATCTGTAACGCTGTCATGGTCATACGGAAAACTTATGGGCGGTTTTTTTGAAATCTGAGAATGTGCTCTTTAGCTACGCTTTTGCACATAATAGATTCATTGAAAAAAGTTTTGTTCTTACCCTGCACATTTTAAAAGAAATACAATAGAACAAATTTTGTTATCATTTTTCACACTATGTAGTTTAAAAATGTCATGTCAAAAACAATAATCGAATGGGGATTAGAAAATTTAGAGATTTGAGATTGAAAAAGTAAAATATGTTGCAAAAGTTTTAATGATTCTTGGATTATGTGTACCACTGTAAAATAATAGCTTTGACTGTCATGGCCGCCATAAAATTATTTTTCACGTACAAACGTTACTTGGGCTGACTGCATCTTAATGCAATCGCGAACGAGCAGATGTGTCCCATTCATGGCATGAATAAAAATCAAAATGCCGTCAAAATTGCACCAATATGACGTTAGTGTGAACGCCACATGAATGCATCAATCTAGCGCCATGATGCTACAATTTTGATGGAGTGAACACGGGCGTTGAAGCTTCGCGCTCCGGCCACCATGCGGCGCAGAGTCAAGGCTTTTCCCGAGCGCGCACCATGCCCCTGGAAAAGATATAGTGCCAGAGCCGAAACACTCTCTCGTCGTCTGAACAACGACCACGTACACGATTTGAAACTCTGATGGTTTTCAACCTGATGAGAGTGCTCATTTCAAACGAAGTGGGAAAATGCACCATTATTGCTACATTTTTGAATTCTCTTGGAGCAATGGTGACCGAGAAAAATTTCATGAATGCTTTATTTTTTTCCAGATAAGGTATTTAATTTACTTTATTTTATTTTAATTTTTTTTTTATTTTTATTTTAATTTAGTTTAATTTAATTTATTTTAATTTAGGTCATTTAATTTATTAATAAGGTAATTTAATTTTCAAATCGTTATGACAAACTTATTCAACAAAAAAAATTCGATGGAAATGCAAATAATTCATATTTTTTGTCTTTATCGAATTGACACCCCCCTCCCCCATCCTTAGTTTAGGTTTCAATCGTGAAATGTGCTTCCAAAACGAATTGCAAAATGTTGTTAAAATCTAATCCTATAATGCTGTTAAAACGTAACACTACAATGCTGTTCAAAACCAACGCTAGAATGCTGGCAAAACGTGAAGCTGCAATGCTGTTCAAACCCAACGCTAGAATGCTGGTAAATATAATGCTAGAAAGCCGTTTAAACCCAGCGCTATAATGATGTTGGAACATGACACTCGAATGCCGTCATAACCTAACGCTAGAATGCTGTTGGAAGAACAGCTCTGAATAACGCCACGTTTGTGTCAGAAGTGCGTCACGTAGTAACGTCACTTTGTAACGCAAAGAACATAGGAAAATGGTCCGGCAAACATCGCGTTACTAACGTTTGAACGTGGACACTACCAACGCAATTTTTGTGCAATTCTAACGTCATTTGGCTATCGGGGGACAAGCGTCGCAACAGTACACAAGACATTGAAAGTCAGGTTACGTGATAAACAGATGGTGAAGTGCTAAAAAATTGCTAAAATATGTGTAAATCAATAAAAGAAAATAAAAATGACATGTTAATGGTAAACAGCACTTGGATTTTCGATTACTTTATACATTACTGCGTGCGCGTTCGAAAACTCATCCTTTTATTGTACTTTTTCATTCTCCATGTGTTGGATAGAGACAGAACGATTATACTGGCTTAAAAATGTCGACTGCAGAACGCGCCGTCGCTGGTCGCGAGCGTCAAGCGATGAAAGTAGAAACTTGGGGAGCTTTCCAACAAGTCGACACAGTGTGACACTGTGTCGACACTGCGAGAGGTGCTTGTTGGAACGCTTTTTTAGTTTCTGACACAACCATCAGATGTCAGGCAGCTCGCAATTTCACTAGGTTCCTAACAACGAGTTCCTAACCTTAATGCAATTGACAACATTTTCATCATGGTGAGATGATCATTTTTTCATATTTTTATTTTTATTGGATAAGCCGTGTTATAATTTATAAAAAGGTTTGTTGTAAACTTGACATAAATATTTTGTAGGACGACTTAGATGTAAGCATCGTTCTACTTATGGAGACACCAATCTTGAGTAGCAGTAGTTCCTCTACGTGTGTCAAATATGAGGAATGAATAGACCGAAATAGACAGGTTACAGAAGAGAAGTGTGTAGAAAGATGAGCCAACTTGAGAAAATGAAATTTCCCCGAGAAATTGGTAGCCATGCGTGAAGCAACACGCTAAAACTCTGCTACTCGCTGTGTCTGGCTACCTCCGTGAAGTTAGCCCCCCCACTTTATGTTTTTAAACTTTCATTAATGCAAATCGTTTGAGAATCGTTTGATAGAGTTTGATAGAGAAGAATAATTATTTGAGAGTTAATATTGTTCACGTAAAAACGATTTTATTTTTTGGTGTGAACTTGGCCCCAATTTTTTTTATCTCCTGAAATAATGGACTTAGACGTTTCATTTTTTTTTAATCGTTTGAGAATCGTTTGAGAGGGTTTGAGAGCCAAAGAAAATCGTTTGAGAGTTAATATTTTAATTGATATTAAATAATTATTCAGTGCACGATTTACCCTAGGATCCGAGCACTTCCGGTGTGCGCAGTGCATGTGCGCAGTGTATGTGCGCAGTGTATGTGCGCAGTGTATGTGCGCAGTGCATCTTGTTCATAAATTTGGCTGCATTTTGTTTAAAAAAGTTATAACCAATTATTAGTCCGAACTGTAAACATAAATCGAAAATTTCAGCTTAATTGTGTTAATTGTGTAAAATTGTGAAACTTTTTGATATTTTTTGGAGAGCTACAAATGTCAACAACTGCACTGCTGTCAAAGAGAAAAGCTGGACTTATTGTATTTGGTTAAAAAAAATAGTGAAATATGAGTGAAAATACGTATAAAGTACGCAGTGACATTGGTAAAAATGTGAGCCAATTTGTAACGGGCAAAAACAAGAATAGCATTAAAAATATTGTAAAAACTGCGGAAGATAACATAACCTCTTGAACGTCATGGCTACGAAAAATCGTCTGCTGATCACATTCAAGTTCTATCGTGAATATTTTCTTCAAACGTCCGGTGACTCTCTGTTTTTATCGTTGCTACGGAATGTTTAGAATTTAATTTACCGCAAGACAGTTTATATCAAACATTTATCATTATTTAATATATGAATTATTAAATAGAAATGTGAGCAACAGGTCATCTCCATAAAGTGTCGTGTAAATTAGACGATTTTCAAAGTTATAATTCTTTTCTAAAGGTTCGGTAACCTGACTCGATATTTTTCCAGTGGACTGGGATGTGCTTTTACTTTTATGTACAAAAAAATCAGTGAATTGTCAAATATTCGAGTTCGTGAAAAAAGAGATTCATTGAGTTTATTACACCTTGGTACATTGAAGCAATTATACAAATTTCTAAATAACGAATAATTTGTACAGAATGATAATATTCATAAACAAAATAATGATCATAGTAATAGTAATAACAATAAAATAAGAGAAATAATATAACGCCATGAAAATAATAGAAAGATAAAAGAGAGATTAATCGATACTCATTGCGAACGCCATTACGAAGCGTATGCCAGTAACAAGGTCATGAATAAAATATCAAAATAAAGTCTAATGTACATCATTTTTTCTAATTTGTGTCTCGTATTTTGTTCTTCAGTGTTCTCCTTGTACCTACAGCACTTGATTTCATATAATTAAACCCTTCTAATCGTTTATTAACAAATATTTTGCATTGTATCGATTATTAAGGGCAAAATTTTGAATTTTTTCAATAAAAACATCGATTGAGAAGTTCAATGGAGAATATAGAAATAATAATGTTATCTCTCAAGAAATCCCACATTGTTGAATTCAAATTTTCAATTTTATTTTCAAAATTGCTCGATTTCTTTCCTAATGTAGGAAGAAATTGATTTGTTTTGGAAATTTAGTTTTTAATTTAGAAAAATTCCGAAGATTTCCAATGTTTTAATATCTCGAAGTTTATGATTCAGAAAAGAAATGTTATCTAAGTTCAATTTTAATACCATATATTGTAGATACGAGCACGCTTTTGTAATGAAAAGGACTGTGAATGAAATCAATCATTCATTTTTGGAGATAATAATATCAGGGAAAAATGATTTTGTACAATATTTGCGAATCCGAAGCAGTGTAATTCTCCGAAATTCAAGTTATCAAAAAATAGTAACTCACATATTATCATTGTTCAACATTCTTTCAGATGCTCTAATCAAAAAATGGATCACCCTGAACCTTAAAAATCAATGTAGAAAAAAGAAAATTGTGGTCATTAATAAGAATCGAAACTTTCCCGTAATTAAGAGCGGTGACTCAACTCTTTATTTGACCAGAGACATCGCCGCTATCATTGATCGATACGAAAAATCTGTTTTCGATCTCATGCACTACATTTTGGAGAATTCGCAGAGTGACCATTTTACAAATTTGGTCACTATTCTTGAAAAACAACCTTTCATCGACAAAATATGTCAAGTTAAATTTGGCAAAATACGTGGTATAAGCACGAGAAAAGGCACCGCTGTTTTTCTCAGTGATTTTTTGAACGAGGCTCGAGACGCTATGCGAGAAACACAAATTAATTCGCTCAGTAAGCAACGATAATTTGTAATTTTTTTTTACTAATAATTAATGAATTAATGGATAAATCAATAAAAATTTCATAAGAAAAACATTCAAAAACTGCAGGAAAAAAAATCCGAATTTGAATTCGGAAAAACATTAAGTAATTATTGACCTAATAGTCATTTATGTTTTGAATATTTGATTGATTTTCAATAATAAAATACGAATAATAAAAATTCTAAGCTTCACTGTGGAAAATTAAAATTGTATTTCCCAGTTTTAGGGAAAATGCTTCAAATATTAATTGAAGTTATTTTTATCAATATTGCACGAGCTAAAGTGTTTTTTTCTGCAGACTGACCGATAATATAACTCGATAAATATCAGCGACCAAGGTACCTCTCGACCCGCATGACAACAACTTCGATAGCCTTGGAACTTGAGCGGTTATTATTTACGATTTGAAACAAAAAGGGTTTCGAGATTATGGCTTTAGTTGGAATATTGCACTTAATTTGGGTATTGACGGAGAGAGCCAATAAATTTTTTTAATGAATCTTATTGATTATATTGATAAAAAATGTCTAAATGTGAACAAGTTTTCGTCGCGTTATAGTTTTCTCTATTATGCAAAAATAATTTATTAAAACGTGAGAAACAAAAAATTTCCTTAGTATGCATAGGTCATAAATTATCTTCTTTAAAAAATTCAGCAAAAGTAATCATAGTTCTTGATGAAATGTCTAATTCGATTTGTCGAAGTTTTGGCACTTATGCAAAAATTATTTATCCAAAAATCGCGGATGAATTATTATTTTTTTGTCTAATCAAACTTTGAACTAAATTGGCGAGCCAATGCGAACCATCAATGCTGAGAGAACCGATCGTAAATGATCTCGTTACAAAAATCAATCAATTCGACGATTATTTCTTCGTACTGTACACTGTAGCCGTGCCATTTAGCAAAGTGTCATTTTGAACTGCGGTAAGCTCGCTCAATTTTTAGAAAAAGACCATTTTTTTGTGTTTCATATTCAAAATTTCTCCCTTAAAAAAACCGTTTAAAATTGTTTTACTAATTAAAATATGGTTTTGAAAATGTTTTTGTGTTTCTTTTTTTTAATACTTAAAAGTGCTTCTCGATGTAGCCACATAGTCAACAAAACTTTGAGGGAGCTTGACGTCAAGAGGGAACCGGAAGATGTGGGATCTTAAAGATTGCTTCTCTCCAGAGTCTCCAAGAACGTTCCAGCAAAAGGAATGAAATTACTAGGTCGTCGACCTCTCGAACAAATGTAAAAAAAAAAAATTGTTGAAAAAAAGGAAATCTTGTATGACTCTTTTAGACAACAGAATAATCGAACGTTTTACGGATACAAAAAACGCGATATTCCTTGGTGACTACACTTACCGACGATACTTCGAACAATTACAACGAGGCACTTGAGGAGAGCAATTCCGCTGTATATTCAGATAAATTCATCTACAAAGATAAGATTATTTGGGGAAAAGGCTCAAAGAAGTTATTCAATACTGATTTAGCCCGGGTGGTGAGACTGGGGCTCACACATTTGGGAATTCCTTACGGTTGGCGATGGGGCGGTCCCGCCTCAAATCACTGCCCAATCTGGTGCGAAATATTCAGCGAGCCCATTGAGGTTTGACGGATGCTCTCAACTTAATACCTAATTAAATAAGCAATTATGTGACTCGCGCAAAGAAAGAACGAAATACGGAACATAATTTTGAGTATTTGTACCCTTGATTTTGAGCGAAATTTTTTGGTTTGCAAAAGTGTGTACTCTATCGTTTGTTCTTTCCTTCCACGTGACGCTGCGTCAAAAATCACTTCCTTCTTGAAATTGACAGACTTCTCTGTATTATACGTATAAATTTATAGTTACGCGTGCATCCAAAAGATGAAAAATCATTGAAGATATTAATATATAAAACGAATTAATTGTGTAATGTACATAATGAAAACGACCGTTCACACAGAGATTACCTATGTAATTACAGTTTCTTCATTTTTCTTTTTTCTTATACTTATTATTTAACGACGACGAAGTATACAAAAATCCTGGAACAGAATCCTTTGTAGAAGGAACAAGACTGACTACTTCCACTTGTAATAAGCGGTGCGATGCTGGCATGTCGCATCGTAAAAGTATCCAGTGCATAATAACGTTAAATATAATGAAATATTTTGCATAACTCGCATTGCTCACGTTTTCCTTTTTTCTAATTTTTTAAGTTCATTCTCGTTGTCGAATATCCAAAAATTATGGTCGTAGCGAACGTAGCACAAGATTTCCCCAGGGACAATATAATTTCGGACGAAAATTTTCATACAGCATTTTTTTTCATTTCAGCAAAATATTGCTAAGTTTCATTTATTTTCTACGGCTGATAATTATGAAAAATATTTTTTTTTCGTTCCTTAATGTGGCAAATTCAAATGTTTAAGTGTAAAAATTTTTTTCTATAAAAGTTGGTTTTTTTTTTACATCGTATACAATATGTACATTATCTTACATATGGTCGTTAAAAAAATATAGTTACATTCCACACAAACTGATTCGTGAAAATCTTCGAGAGGTATTTCTCAATATCGTGATCAGATGTAAAATCTAACATGCACGCAACACATACATCGCGGTTCGTAAAATCCGTGGTGAACAACTTTGCGGTATAATGTTAAATGATTAATTTACTTCACTATTGCGCATCAACAATGAGTGCCTTCTTCTATGTTACATGCATTAACAAAATTTGAGGTTTAGGCGATTAGTTGTTAGGAACGAGAGTGGCTGTAGGGCCCTCGTAGGGAATCGATTGAAGAAATCCATTGGTTGTGTTCATCGCGCTCACCGGTTGAAGCTGCATTATACCACCGTTGTCCACATTTATCCCTCTCACCGTTCCACCCTGCTGAACTGTTATATTCGCCAATGCTGAGGCGGGTATAAGGGTCAGCTGTTGAAAAAAAATAGCATTAATCGACACGAATCAACATACTATTTATCTGTTTTATCGCCGGGATCACAAGTGGCATTTTATTTTTAGTTTGATTCGTTCTAAAAAGAACTACAAATTTTCATTGAAAAAACTTCAATTTTTTCAAATGTTTCGCTTAATATTTTATCTGTGATAGTAATGGGCTGTTTAGTCTGTTGCTGTGACTGAGCAGCCGGTATGTGTATGACTTGGCCACTGGCTAATTGACTCGCATCTATACTCGTAATTTTTATTTCACCTCCTTCTTCCGAGGGTCTGGTGAGAGCGGATAAGGTTTGAACGTCAATTTTCTGGCCGTCTTTCGTGGTAAGAACGGTTCCTCCGGTACCACCAGCTCCAACGGGTCTTCCGAGGGAACCAGTGCCTACGATCTAATAAAATCAAATTCGTCAGCGTTCAATAACCGTTCAAAACACTGGGTGAAGATATTGTTTATCTTTATTTCGTTTTATTTTTCCTAAAAGTTCATACCGGTTGTCAAGTACCATTGACATTCTGGAATAATATTATAGAATGAATACTAATTTAAAGGGACTAAGTTAAATTCAATTTTTAACCCCAGACCCCTGCAACGGGGTCGAAAACGACCCCAATTTTTTGAGTAAAAAATGTCTTTCTAGCGTTTCTCCGAAATTCGTTTCGTTTTATAGAGTTTTCATCATTAAATGTCCACCAAATGTGACTTTATCATATACTATTCTCTTCGTGGTTAAAAAAAAAACGGAATGGTGTACAATTAAACCTTATTATCGGATACGAGGAACATTTTATGTTAATGAGAAGATTGAAGTCATTTTCGACCCAGTTATAGAGTTAAAATGAAATTCTCCATTGTACCTGAACATTTCCGCCAGGACCAGCAACGCGTTCGTTGTCCAAGTTGTGCTCGACGTCGGTGTCGAAGCAACAACTTGTGCCTGAACTTGTTGCTGCTGCTGTTGTTGTTGCTGCTGTTGTTGTTGTTGTTGTTGCTGCTGTTGTTGTTGTTGCTGTTGCTGTTGTATAACTAGTTGAACGACTTGTTGGACTTGTTGTTGTACCTGGGCATCAGTAACTTGCTGTTGTCGTTGAACGACCTGTTGCTGAAATTGATGCTATAAGCCACGACTTGCTGCACAACTTGTTGTTGTGTTTGTTGTTGGGCGACCTGTTGCGCAACGTGATATGCTACTTGTTGACCCTGCAAACCTTGCAACTGCGGTAGATTGACTATTTGTACCTGTTGTATTTGACCATTCGGAGTTATGATCTGAGCCATTTGCGAAATTTGCTGAAAGAATAAAGAGAATAGAGAAATTTCATCGTTTCGTTGTTTCTCCGAGGATACAAGAATATTTTCTAGACGAATAAAATTACAACCCTTACTTGCGTTATCTGTGGTATTATCTGCGTCGCACCCATATTGAAAACACTAGATAACGCTTGAATGGGAAAGTGTACCATTTGATAAACGGTCTGACCGTTTCCAGCGTTTACCGGTACCTGTACCGGTACGGTTTGCAGCACATTCTGCATCGGGAATTGCAACGGTCTCACCTGTACACTCTAACCTGAAACATTGAGGGTAGCCTTGGAATCTGCCCGTTCGTTTTCGATTTCAGGTGTAAAAAAAGGCAGTGGTTAATCGGTGAAAGCGGCGGCATTAGAAGTTTCGCAAACTTGAGGTAGTTATCGTGCAAAATTTACTTTGTTTAGAAACCAGATGAAATAATATGGCTTTAAGGATTAAAAAAAATGGCTTTAAGAATAAAAAAAAACTAGTATTTCAGCATATTTAGAAAGTGGAAAAATAAAAATAAAAGTCATAATTTGAGGTTGATTATGAATAATTTAAAGGTGTTTTTATGGACATTAATCTAAAAAATACAAGCCTAGCTAAATACTCCATTTAAGGTTCTATTTTTGTGCAAATGTAATCTAAATCCGTTAAAAGCGTAGTTTTTGAACGAGAACTACCTTAAAGCTTACCTTTAGAAACCGAACCTTTAGAAAAGAATTATAACTTTGAAAATCGTCTAATTTACACGACACTTTATGGAGATGACCTGTTGCTCACATTTCTATTTAATAATTCATATATTAAATAATGATAGATGTTTGATATAAACTGTCTTGCGGTAAATTAAATTCTAAAGATTTCGTAGCAACAATAAAAACAGAGAGTCACCGGACGTTTGAAGAAAATATTCACGATAGAACTTGAAAGAATGTGATCAGCAGACGATTTTTCGTAGCCATGACGTTCAAGAGGTTATGTTATCTTCCGCAGTTTTTACAATATTTTTAACGCTATTCTTGTTTTTGCCCGTTACAAATTGGCTCACATTTTTACCAATGTCACTGCGTACTTTATACGTATTTTCACTCATATTTCACTATTTTTTTTAACCAAAAATACAATAAGTCCAGCTTTTCTCTTTGACAGTGCAGTTGTCGACATTTGTAGCTCTCCAAAAAATATCAAAAAGTTTCACAATTTTACACAATTAACACAATTAAGCTGAAATTTTCAATTTATGTTTACAGTTCGGACTAATAATTGGTTATAACTTTTTTAAACAAAATGCAGCCTAATTTATGAACAAGATGCACTGCGCACATACACTGCGCACATACACTGCGCACATGCACTGCGCACACCGGAAGTGCTCGGATCCTAGGGTAAATCGTGCACTGAATAATTATTTAATATCAATTAAAATATTAACTCTCAAACGATTTTCTTTGGCTCTCAAACCCTCTCAAACGATTCTCAAACGATTAAAAAAAAAATGAAACGTCTAAGTCCATTATTTCAGGAGATAAAAAAAATTGGGGCCAAGTTCACACTAAAAAATAAAATCGTTTTTACGTGAACAATATTAACTCTCAAAAAATTTTTCTTCTCTATCAAACTCTATCAAACGATTCTCAAACGATTTGCATTAATAAAAGTTAAAAAAAATAAAGTGGGGGGGCTAACTTCACGGAGGTTGTCTGGCTGTGTTGCACTGTGTCGTAGTAGGAATGCACTGTGTCGAACACCGCTCTGTGTCGTAGCTGGAAAGCTCCCTTGGTCAACTCCGTGAGCGAGTTCTGTATAGTTAGCAGATGAATTTCATAATACTAATTTTTTATTATTGCTATATCTTGGGAATTATTTATGCCATTTATTGACACTAATATCATAATTTTCGAAATAATAGATCATTGATAATAAATAAAAATGTATTGGTCGTATAGTTAGCAGAACGTAATGCAAAGTTCTTTCTTTTTTCGCAATCAACTAGAAATCATTTGGGAAATACATTAGCAATGCTAGAATAATTTGCGAAGTAGTTATTTTATCACGATCACGAAACCTAAATCAATCAATTATTTCAAGAGAAATCTGCTTTCCTAGGTATTTTCTGGTATACCCTGGCTCTCATCTCTCATTGGCTACCGCTGCTGAATGCGAGTAGAAGTGTATAACCCGTCAATTAATTGTAGTTATATCAACCATATCAACAATAAACAATATCAATTTGGTGCGAAAACGTCATGTTATTCAACCTCTTGAAAAATAAGTATGGATGAGTGGAAAACGTACAGTGGAAACGTATACGGGTAACGTAAAAGTCGATAACCAAATAGAACACGTAATATTTAATCTGATTGACGAAGCTGCTTTCCAGGGAGACTAGAGTAAATGAGTGGACACAGCGTGCTTTAGAAATGTACACGAAATCCCGGCCTGAAGCGGCGGCGCTGTATCGGTACAAATCCTATTAGATCAGACATACTGTTACTACTTATATCCTAACCTCGATTTTTCAACATACGTGCAGTGTCTATGTTTACGTCAGGAAGTTTACGTGTACAAAATTTTTTTTAAATTAATGTACTGAGCTTCGATCTTGGAAGGAAATGAAATGTGAACATTTGATATTGTTTTATTCTACCAGACCCATCAGTACAATTTTTTTTTTTATCATTCATTTTGTAAATACTGGAAATAAAGTTATGTTTATCTGGCTCAATGGCCATTTTTATGTCGTAAATACTGATGGTATTAAAATTTTTTTATTTAGCATGAAAACGACGCGGGTAACACAGAAAACACCACACGAAAAAATCTGCCAACCTTGAAAGGTGGTCGGAATTTCGGATCAATGCATGCAGCAATCTCAGATTGTCGACACAAAATGTTATTTGCAAAATTTAACCGTTCCGCACATGAGACGAAACCATGCACTGAAGACAATAAATCGTCTTTTTAACCTCCAATATCCTGTTCAATATACTGGGATTTGGGTTAGAGGCTTTTTTTCTATTGCGCAAGCGCGAAACGGTCACTTTCACCGTGTGGACTAATTTTATTACTATACGTGTAGGATCTATACACCTGGTGGCACATCTAAGAACTAATTCAAGACCGGATTTTGAGGACGCCGTTACTACTTATTTTCCTATGCTGTGTCCACTCCTTCTCTCTAGTCTCCCTGCTGCTTTCCTTCAACCTTACCTAATCATTAATTATAGTTAATATATATATAATATGTAAGAGAATCGAATAATTTGATAACTGTAAAAATAGTAGGGTGGGTTTGGGTCATCTTGCGGTTGTTTTTTGATTAGTTGGACATGTGGAAATAGTATTTTTACATGTCCAACTATTCAAAAAACAAATGCAATATGACCCAAACCCACCCTACTATTTTTACAGTCATCAAACTACTCGAATAACTCTTAAAAACTTTGATGACCGTCATCAAAATGACCAAAAGTCATCAAAGTACACGAATAACTCTTAGAAAAGTCATTAAACTACTCGATTGTCTTACATGGTAGCATGTCTAAATATCATAGTCAAAAAAACACACGAACAAAATATCACCGCGACAAAATATCACATAACAAAAAATCACCTCTACAAAATATCACATGACAAAAAGTCACTGCAACAAAATATCACGTCGACAGTATATCACAGCCAGGCATGAATTTATTGATGCTCAATGTTGTGTGTGTATGCTGTGAGTGTTGTACATGGCAGAATGGATAACGGTTCGCAGTTACGCCAGAGTGGGGGTGATTCCTAATATACACAGACTATTGTATGTAGATAATCATAATGATAATTTAGTATCAATTCGCCTTGAGTCTTGATTAATTGTATTGAATTTGAGATTGATGATGTTGCCGGATATGAAACGTTGATTGAAAGCGAATATCTTAATAAACATGCCGAGGTATTGAAGAATTAAGTTGTGTATTTTGAAGAAAATTATATCGGTAATGCATTGACTCAAACCCACCCTACTATTTCCACATGCCCAACAATTCAAACAATAACCCAAAGATGACCCAAACTCACCCTACTATTTCCACATGTCCAACCATTCAAACAACAACCTAAAGGTGACCGGTACTCACCCTACTATTTCCACATGTCCAGCTATTCAAACAACAACCCAAAGATGACCTGAACCCACCCTACTATTTCCACATGCCCAACTATTCAAACAACAACCCAAAGATGACCCGAACCCATCCTACTATTTCCACATGTCCAACTATTCAAACAACAACCCAAAAATGATTCGAACCCACCCTACTATTTCCACGCGTCCAAGTATTCAAACAACAACCCAAAGATGACCCGAACTCGCCCTACTATTTCCACACGTCCAGCTATTCAAACAACAATCCAAATATGATCCGAACCCACCCTACTATTTCCACATGCCCAACTATTCAAACAATAACCCAAAGATGACCCGAACCCATTCTACTATTTCCACATGACCAACTATTCAAACAACAATCCAAAGATGACCCAAATCCACCCTACTATTTCCACATGTCCAACTATTCAAACAACAACCCAAAGATGACCCAAACCCACCCTACTATTTCCACATGTCCAACTATTCAAACAACAACCCAAAGATGACCCAAACCCACCCTACTATTTCCACAATGCATTACGCAAATTCGGGCAGGTCGATAATGCGTGCTGATTTTTAGTTTAACGTTTGCTTGCATGTTTCAAATAAAATAATTTCATTGTGATATATTGTCGGGGTAGTTTTTTGTCGTGTGATATTTTGTACGTGTGATATTTTGTCTGTGATATTTTGTCAGTGTTATTCAATCACATGTTAGGACATATGGAAATAGTAGGGTAGGTTCGGGTCATATTTGGATTGTTGTTTAAATAGTAGGGTGGGTTCAGGTCATCTTTGGGTTGTTGATTGAATACTTGGATGTGTGGAAATAGTAGGGTGCGTTTGGGTCATCTTTGGGTTGTTGTTTGAATAGTTGGACATGTGGAAATAATAGGGTGGGTTCGAGTCATCATTGGGTTATTGTTTGAATAGTTGGACATGTGGAAATGGGTGCATGGGTTCAGGTCATCTTTCGGTTGTTGTTTGAATAGTTGGACATGTGGAAATGGGTGGGTTCAGGTCAACTTTGGATTATTGTTTGAATAGTTGGACATGTGGAAATAGTAGGGTGGGTTCGGGTCATCTTTGAGTTGTTGTTTGTATAGTTGGACATATGGAAATAGTAGGATGGGTTCGGGTCATCTTTGGGTTGTCGTTTGAATAGTTGGACATGTGGAAATAGTCGGGTGGGTTCGGGTCATTTTTGGGTTGTTGTTTGAATAGTTGGGCATGTGGAAATAGTAGGGTGGGTTCGGGTCATCTTTGGGTTGTTTGAATAGTTGGACATGTGGAAATAGTAGGGTGGGTTGGGGTCATAGGGTTTCAGTCAATGCATTACCAATATAATTTTCTTCAAAATACATAACTACGTTCTTCAATACCAGCATATCCGGCAACATCATCAATCTCAAATTCAATACAATTAATCAAGACTCAAGGCGAATTGATACTAAGTTATCATTACGATTGTCTACATACAATAGTCCGTGTATATCAGGAATCACCCCCACTCTGGTGTAACTGCGAACCGTTATCCATTCTCCCATGTACAACACTCACAGTATACACACACAACATTGAGCATCAATAAATTCATACCTGGCTGTGACATACTGTCGACGTGATATTTTGTCGCGGTGATATTTTGTCCGTGATATTTTGTGGTGTGAATTTTGTCTGTAATATTTAGACGTGCTACCATGTAAGACAATCGAGTAGTTTAATGACTTTTCTAATAGTTATTCGTGTACTTTGAAGACTTTTGGTCATTTTGATGACGGTCATCAAAGTTTTGAAGAATTATTCGAGTAGTTTGATGACTGTAAAAATAGTAGGGTGGATTTGGGTCATCTTGCGGTTATTTTTTGAATAGTTGGACATGTAAAAATACTATTTCCATATGTCCAACTATTCAAAAAACAACCGCAAGATGACCCAAACCCACCCTACTATTTTTACAGTTATCAAATTACTCGATTCTCTTACATATCAAGAGACTTGGTAGCGGCTCGACGCGAAGTATTAAGGAGGTTGGATCGCGACGATACAATGTTGCCATGCTAAACCATGTTAAAAACATTAAAAATTTCAAAATGATAAGAATTTAATAAAATTTGGTATATGTATTCTTTAAAAATATATATGATAATAGAAATTTTTTTAGATTTTTCTACCACATAGTTCTCGAGTAATTGAATACTTAAGTTCACGTGTATAAGCATAGAGTTTACATATATTACATATATATAGTTATACATCTCGTACATAAGAACTTCGATTCAACGCTCAATTATTCGATAACCATGTGGTAAAAATTTTTGAAAAAAATTGTGTTTGTATACTTGGAGCCAAAGAATGTTATCACCAAATTTTATTAAATTCTGATTATTTTGATTTCGTGATTCAATCTTCTTAAAAGAAAAAGCCAGCGCGAGCCCTGCCGCACTCTTATATACGCGAATATGCCGGTTTTATGATATCATAGCGTTTTTACCCCTTTGAGGGGCACTGGAACATACGCTGTCCCACCTGTTTTGTCTCAGTTTTTTTCACTTTTCTGATATATTTTTGTACTTTTTTATGGACAAAAACACTTTTTAGACTCTTAGGGACCCAAGTTATAAGATTTTAATGATAAAGTGCAGATATTGTTTATTTACCATTAGTTATAAACAACTAAAGTACAAAAAATACGGATCTTTCAGGATAAATTCGTTTGTGGCTAAACAAAAAGTCAGAGCTGGGCAAAATACCGAAAAGTACTTCAAGTACAAAGTACAAAGTACCGCAAGTACTTCAATTATCAAGTACTTTTTGTACTTGAAGCAATTCTCAAATACTTTTTGAAAGTACTTTTTGGAATTAAGTTCGCAGCGCTACCAGACGTGTTCGTCTAAAAAATTCTGATTTTTTCAGATGAAATTAAAAATGTAGGCGCGGTACAGACTCGCTCCTACATCATTATAGTAGTATCAATATTGTCGGGACGTTTAAGATAGTTTTAATAAGTAGTCCAAGAAGCACTCTCATATTAGAGTCATAATCTTGAGTGAATATAGTAAGTAAATGGTGACGAATAATTTTTCCATATATATTGTGCTTGATTTATAAAAAAAAAATCCTCTTACACGAAAATGAATAAATATCGATTCTTCTTATTCTAAGTGAGACGGTGATCACTGTATACATACAGCCACCTCTATATCGCAATAATGTTCCGCAACGTAGATTATGAGATTCTCGTTAAAATTATATTCATTCAAAACTTTTGTCAGATAATCATATTATAATAAAACCGGATGTCATCCTGCTTACCGAGTATCCCTAATCAAGCATTTATACAAAAATGTACTTGTACTTGGTACTTGAAATAACGAGTAAAGTACTTGAAGTACTGACAAGTACTTGTGTACTTCAAGTATTGTACTGCAAGTACCAATCAAGTACCAGGTACTTCAAGTACTGTCCAGCTCTGCAAAAAGTTCTAGAGCTTTAAAAATTTTTTCACATGTATTCTGTACCTTATACCATAACATATATTTTTTTCAGAATTTGTCGCAAGTTGGTTTTTTGTTTTTTTTTTTTTTTTTTTAATTGAAAAAATACGGCAAAATACTATTCGTGCGGGAAAAATGATTGGTTTGAATGCAGTTCTTGTTGAATCAATCTGAAATTTGGTATACAAAGGTTTTTAGGGTCCCTGATTAAGAATCTGGCATCATAATTTCAAAATTTAAGATGGCGGATCCAATATGGCGGCGTGTATTTTCGAAATATTTACAAACTGGATATTTTTTGATGAAATTACGCATACGGAGGTTTTCGAGGTCTCTGATTCCAAATCCGGCATCATAATTTCAAAATTCAAGATAGCGGATCCAATATGGCGGCGCGTATTTTCGAAATATTTACAAACTGGATATTTCTTCATGAAATCACGCGTATAGGGGTTTGCGAGGTCCCTGATCACAAATCTGGCATCATAATTTCAAAATTCAAGATGGCGGATCCAATATGGCGGATTTTATTTTCGAAATATTTACAAACTGGATATTTCTTGCTGAAATCACGTATATCAAGGTTTGGAGATCCCTTCGAGTCCTCTAAATTCAAGATGGCAAATCCAATATGGCGGACATTTTTTTATGAAAAATTGCAATTATTTATTCAATTATATATTTGTTATAAAAAGTTGGCTTATTCAAACAAAATTTTGAGTATTTCGGGCAATGCATTTGGAACTAGTTTCTTCCCACGTCCACGTCGCTAGTTCCGGGTCACGCTAAGAGGGAGGAATAATAGCAGTAGTGGACCTCTTCTGGTTCATGTAATTGTGGCGCCAAAATCGTAATTAGCGGACTCAAAAACCTCCGTGTACTCATTTCTTTGTAAATTGAACAAAAAAACGCAAGGCTAGCCCATTACAGTGGCCATATTAGATCCGCCATTTTGAATTTCGTGATTTCGATTTCAAAATCGTAATCAGCGATCCCAAAAACCCCTGAGTATATACTTATTTGTTTGTAAATTCAACAAAAAATAGTAAAGTTAGGCGATCACAGTAGCCATATTGGGTCCCGACATTTTGAATTTCGTAATTTCGATTTCAGAATCGTAATCAGCGATCCCGAAAACCCCCGTATACTCATTTCTTTGTAAATTGAACAAAAAAACGCAAAGTTAGCCCATTACAGTGGCCATATTGGATCCGCCATTTTGAATTTCGGAATTTCAACTTCAGATTCATAATCAGCAACCCCAAAAACCCCTGTGTACTTATTTATTTGTAAATTGAGCAAAAAATCGTAAAGTTAGGCTATCACAGTGGCCATATTGGATCCGCCATTTTGAATTTCGTAATTTTGAGTTCAGAATCGTAATCAGCGACCCCGAAAACATAAAGATCACCGATAAATGTCTAAATTCGTTGAGCAGAAAAATGTGCCCCTCAAAGGGTTAAATCGCTCTCACGGACGAACCGTTTGAGTAAAAAATCTGAAACGATTTTTTTTCGATTATTCTCTTTATATTGGTCTTTGTTGTAAGTAGATCCGTCCAGCCAATCTTGAGATATGATAATTTAATGAATTAAAATCGAATGTTTCGGGATAATTTGTCTTCTTGGAGACAAACGGGCGTAAGTCGCGCTTGAATAGGTGAGACACATGTCCTTTTGATAATAATCTACTGTTGCAACGCGAATAGTGCGCATCGTTTTTTTTTTTTATATATATTGAAAGAGCGTTGGGTACCGTTAGGTCCAGCGCAGGTAAAGAGCTGCAGTGGACATCGCGTTTATTGCCGACATGTGGCTGCCACCCGGAGCATTTGGGAAATCGGGAATTTTTGAGTAGGACTTTTCCTACATACCCTTTTTTATTATTGACGTTTTTTTTCTTTTTTTTTACGGAAGAACGTATCTTAATCGCGACCAAAAGGGGTTGGTCACGTTTCGACAATTGACGCGGAGAAATTCGAGTGTTCCTTAGTTTTTCACATTTTTTTTTAAATATTGGTTTTCACTCCCTCTTCTTGTCCATTGCAGCAGCCAATCAAATTTTCTCTTTATTTTTGTAAGAAGGGGTATTTGTCCTCTTCCATCATGTTAAAATATTTTTGTAAAAACAGATTCGTAACGAACTCCGAGCTGCTCACATCGGAGCATCTTGTCTATACCGAATAAATAGTTGTTGTTATATTTTATGAAAGTAATTCAACTGTTTTTGATTCATTTATTTCAAACTACCTAACTCTCCGTAAAAAGAAGGTTAGGACGTCGTTACGGGACGATATATCTACATTTCTCTACTTTCCGTTATCCAGTCCCGCTGAACGAGGCTACCCCCTCTTATCGCGGGGCGCTGAGTGAGAGAGACAGCGCGCGAATCTTCGTCCCCTCTCTCTCGCTCGTAGCGTGCTCGTTCTCTTTCTCATTGTAGTTATTTCTGTTATTTTAGTTAGTTTAGTATTTTAGTTTCTGTTATTTTTTTATAAAAAAAACTATTATTTTTTTGAGGAATTTTAAGCATATTTTAAGTGTGATCGTAGAGAAATCGTTCGTTGTATCAAGAGACGCGGTAGCGGCTCGACGCCAAGTATTAAAAGAAAAAGCCAGCGCGAGCCCTGCCGCACTCTTATATACGCGAATATGCCGGTTTTCCGACGTCACAACATTTTTGAATCGCTTTTGCGGATGAACCGTTTGAGCAAAACATTTCAAAATTGGTGACGATTTTTTTTGGATTTTTCTCTTTCCATTGGTCTTTGTTGGAAGTCGATCCGTTCACTCAATCTCGAGATATGATGATTTTGTGTATTGAAATCGAATTTCTCGGCAACTCCTGTCCCTTGGAGTCAGAAAGACGTAAAACCATTGGATTCTTGTTGGACATACGTCCTTTGCGCGAAACATGACATTTGTCCCGTTTACTTTCGCACAGTCCGCTGAATGGAACTACCCTCTCTCTTTTCGCGTCGCTGAGCGAGAGAGACAGCGATATAATAAAATGCATGTGTCGAATTGATAAAAAATTAGTGTTTCAACTATCATATCATACTATTGCGAGAGAGAGAGAGAGAGAGGGAGAGGGGGAGAGAGAATGTGCACTTCCGAAACCTGAAGCAGGTGGCCTGACTGATCCATACCCTCAAGTTCATAGGATTGAAGTAAAGTTCAATAATGTCATTGAAAAAAACACAAAAATTTGTTCAATCATATGCTTATGTCCTTTTGTTATTTTCTATGTAAGTTTCACAAATCGAATGTTGTCTTTTACAGTCGCATATAAAATGTAATAAGTGGTCCTGAGTCATATTAACGAGCTCTGTATATATTTTTAAGAAGATTTTAACGATAAAATCCTTTTCGTATGTTTAACAGTTTGTCTTATTACCAACTTCAAATTTGTCTCGTCCAAGAGACATGGTTGTTAATTGATCAATCTTGAAATTCATCAGTTGGAGTATGAAAAAAAATAGCAATAATTCATTTCTTGTCTTTTGACTACATTCCAGTTATGAATGAAGCTGTAACATCGTTTTAATTATTGCGTCTGCTCATTGTTAAATGGACACACTGGCATTGCGACTACGAGTGAGACATCCAAAATTCTGTACGATCGTCGTATGACTCGTACATAACAGCTTGAAATTTATTAAAATATATGCTGTATCCGAGCATTAGTTTCGCAGGAATTCATCGTGTCACTATAAAAACATGTGAATGTTCTCATATGGTGAAGCCATCTCGAAAAATTTTACGAGGTTTTTTCTAGGTTTTATTTACTATTATATTATTCTGGCAAGGAATTAATTATTGATTTTCGAATAAGAGAAGTGATGATAAGTTGAACCTTTTCTAATTTTATAGAAACCGCAGCGTTTTACTCAACACTACGTCAGATAACACATCTTCCTTGTAAACCTCAATATACACAAACTAGTGTCATACGGTACGTTTTTTATCAGTAAGAGAAAATAAAAACTGAAACTGTGCATAGCTTCATTATTGTCTGGCTAATTCTTATTATCGCCAGCAATCATCTCTTTAAGTTTAAGTTCCAGTTAAAAACGATGTGAAATAAACTAATGAGGGGTTTTCAACTTATCTGTATTTTATGAGCAAACGAGAAAGTGTAAGAACTACTCCATATATTAAAAAAACTCTCAATAACATCTTTGTTATTCTTTTCTCGAACTTCCTCGTCCATGTCATCTAGCTTAAAGTTCTATGATAACATGGCACGTTTTTTACCGGAAGCGTGCAATTCCTTTTAGAAATATTGAAACATCAGTGGATATCACGTTTAAAAAAAAAAACTGATATCTATGGGAAAATACTTTGGAAAGGTATAAAAAAGTACGCCACATATTAAAAAATTGTAACCTTGGTTATCAAATGACCATCTTACATTCCTGATATTATTTTACAAAAAAAATTGTGTTTATAACTATCTTATTATTACTATTATGTCTTTATAACCATCATTCTCTTTCCATTTCATGTATCAAGTTTATTCACCTCGAATAAAACCGACTCAACAGTTTTTGTCCGTCAATGATGGAAGAATCTACTGTTCAGGACTTTGATTTTTCTTCATATGAAGGAAGTTACTCAATTAAAAAAAAATCATCCAAAAAATCATTGGCTCCGAATGAGACAATTTTTTTACTTTTACAGGAAAGTTGGTAATTATGACCGTTTTTCAAAAAGATATGAAATCAGTCGGAAAAAACTTTACAAAAGTAAAAAAAGAACGCCAAGTATTAAAAGATCGCGACCTTAGTTATGAAATGACCATTCAATATTTTTTCTGTTATTACTTAAAACTTCACCTCGCCTCGAAAAAATCGAGCAATAAATGTTTGTCCTTAATTTCCAGAAAATGAAAAAAATATTAACATCCATTCCACTCCCGTAATACGCAAAAGGGTACTTTATCTCGAAAACGATGATCAATAATGTTCTTCTTGATTTTGAAAAAAGATTGAAATTCCACGATTCTTATTTCACTATTGGAATATGCTCAAAGTTACTTTATCCTGAAAAAAACATACTAAAGAAATTTCGGTATTAATTTTCAAATAAAAACGTATTCGCATCTTTTATTTTTTTATCCTGATATGTCAGAAGTTACTGTACACCAAAAAAAGATCTCGCTAGAAATTGTTGCCCATGATTAAAAAAACAATGAAATGATTTTTTAACATAGCCAAGAATGGTGAATGAATTACGGGTTTCTGCATGGAATCATGTACACCTTGAATGGTACCTACTAAAAGTTGTTGTCGCCTCAAGGGCTTCAAGAATAATTCTGTGGATATAAAGAAATTGTTATTCTGATTTTATGCTAGCTAAGTTCTTATAAACAAAATTTCACAGAAAATGATACAAAAAACAATTACATATAAAAGTGCAAATCTACACGTATGTACTACACGTATCTACACGTATGTACCACACAAATTCATTGCAAAGATTACACACAAACTTGGCCTGCCGAATATCATGTAACGAAATAGCAAATTGCTTTTTCGACAAAATTGCTAAAATTTTACAGGGTTATTCAATTTTTGGAGATATTCAATAAAACTAGATTTTCGTTAGACTATGAAGTCTAACCAAAATGTTAAATGCGCGTAGTTTCATTTTAAATACATGAGAATTCTTTTAAACAGTTGTTGAGACCATTTTCAATTTATCAAAAAAAAATTTCGAAAAAAAACTACAAAAACAATGCACCTGCAACAACGTTGCAACAATTCCAACGCACTCAATACTGAAAAATACAAGTTTTTCCCTCTAGATATTTTATCACGACCTCATAATTTTTGAAATACGAGAATCAATTCATCAGAGTTTGAACCGAAAATAGTTTGAAAAAAAATTTGAAAAAAATCTGAAAATTTTTTTAATGGATTCAAAATTATGAAATAAAACTTTTTTCTTTCTTGACGTTGTATCACAAACCGCATCGTTTTGAACTTACGACAATCAATATACCTGAAATTCAACTGAAAATCGAAGTAAAAAAATTTCGGAAAAAAAATCTGAAAATTTTTTGGTGAATTCAACAATTACAGGCGCAACTTTTTATCTCCTTGAGATTTCCTTTTAAACCTAATAGTTCTCGTGTTACGTGGCAATTTCCAAATGTTGTGTTTTTTGCAAAAAACGGGATAACATTGCGAAAAAAAATCGCACCGAACTTTAAAAAAAACAAAACTGAAGCTTAAGCTTTCCTCTTTAAGGATTCGGTTAAGGAAATGGAAGAAAATATTTTTCTCTGAAAACCCGGTCCAACTGTAAAAGGAAAAAAAATAGACGAAAAATGGTCATATTCGAAATGACGTGCTGGTCGTAAAAAAAAATCGCGGAAATTTAAAAAAAAATGCAAAATGAAGCTGAATTCCTCCCCTTGAAAATGCCGTTTATAAAATTCGTTTATGTAGGTTACTGACGAAATGGCATCAAAAAGAGCGCCGAGACTTTTTTGAACTTTTGTCCGGAAACTTTTCGGCGGTAGCATATATATAAACTATAATTAATTATAATTAATGATAAATAATGATTAGGTAAGGTTAAAGGAAAGCAGCTTCGTCGATCAGATTAAATATTACGTGTTCTATTTTGTTATCGACTTTTACGTTACCCGTATATGTTTCTACTGTACGTTTTCCACTCATCCATACTTATTTTTCAAGAGGTTGAATAACACATGACGATATTTTCGCAGCAAATTGATATTGTTCATTGTTGATATGGTTGATATAACTACAATTAATTCGTGGGTTACTTCTTACCACAGCACACTTCTACACACACTCAGCAGCGATATCCAATGAGAGATGAGAGACGGGGTATACCAGAAAATACCTAGGAAAGCGGATTTCTCTTGGAATAACTGATTGATGTAGGTTTCGTGATCGTGATAAAATAATTACTTCGCAAATTATTCTAGCATTGCTAATGTGTTTCCCAAATGATTTCTTGTTGATTGTGAAAAAAAGAACCTTGCATTACGTTCTGCTAACTATACGTCTAATACATTTTTATTTATTATCAATAAACTATTATTTCGAAAATTATGATATTAGTGTCAATAAATGGCATAAATAATTCCCAAGATATAGCAACACTAAAAAATTAATATTATGAAATTCATCTGCTAACTGTACAGAACTACCGTGCTTCGGTATTACTATAACGTGCACTTTCAGTTTTTTACAGCGTGCAAGTCGAACGCACTTTGAGCGCTTACAGTGCTGAAAGGGTGCAAGCCGAACGTACCCTCTGTAGCACGTTTTCTTCCTTTCCTCGCGTCGATGCACAAGGAAAGAACGAAAGTTGTTTTATTTTCCCTCTTGCAGAATTATAGTTCGTATCGGGTTTCACTGGCGGGTTTCACAACCGAAACTCAAAACTTAGGATTATCATTTGCGAGGATATATAATGACCACTTTCTCCGACCCGATTTAAACTCAGTTCAATTTTTTTAATGTAGTTTTGACATAGGATGAACGGAATTTAAACTTCGATTAACGTTGGAGAAAACGACCCTAAGGGCCGTTTTCTCCGATGCGGTTTAAACTCGGTTGAATTTTTTTGATATAGTTTTGACATAGGATGAACTGAGCTTAAACTCCGATTAACGTTGGAAAAAATGGGCGTAAGTCGATTAATCGCCATCGTTCAAGGATAATTTTTATTCGGAGTAAAACATATCTCTATAAATATACATGTATAGAGGCAGAAAAATAAAAGAAAAAAGATCGTCAACGATCGTTTCCGGGTTCGGCGGGCTTCGAACGCTGCTCAGAATTTTTTGGCTCTTCTTCAATAATTTTCGTGAATTCTTCCAATTTGAGTTTGAGATCGGCGTACAGGGTGTTTGAATGTGTTTTGACGGTTTCTGAAACACTCCTGAGCGTACAAGCGCAGAAGAAATAAACAAGGGTAATAAATAAGTTATGTGATTTGGGGTGGCTCAGAACTGCGCCCTCTGGCGACTCGACTATACGGCTATATTCTCAAAGGCAAGGTCCGTGGATTGGTAGCATTGCATTAGTAAGGTCTTCTCAAGGGAGACTATAGAGAGAAGGAGTGGACACAGCATAGGAAAATAAGTGGTGGGGACGTCCTCAAAATTCCGTCCTAAATTAGTTCTCCGCTCTGCCACCAGTATCGCATGGGCCGAAAAGATCGTAACTATAGTAATAAAATTAGTCCACATGATGAAAGTGACCGTTCTTTCGCGCTTGCGCAGTCTGATCTCAATATACGTATAGCTATGATCTTTCCGATCACAGGGCCGCCCGTTCAGGCTGGGATTCCGTGTACATTTCTAAAGCACGCTGTGTCCACTCCTCTCTAGTTTCCCTGGTCTTCTCAAAGGCGGCCATTTTTGGTCCACGGAGAAGTGTATTAGTGTATCGGTGTGTGTTTGTGTTCGTAATCATCACTGAATTATATTTATACTGGTTATGAGTTTTTCGCCATTTTTGATCCGCGTATAGAAGTAATGTATGAGAAGACCTGACTAATGCAATACTATAAAATGCGTTCGACTTACACGCTGTAAGCCAGGGAGACTAGAGTAAAGGAGTGGACACAGCGTGCTTTAGAAATGTACACGAAATCCCGGCCTGAAGCGGCGGCGCTGTATCGGTACAAATCCTATTAGATCAGACATACTGTTACTACTTATATCCTAACCTCGATTTTTCAAAATACGTGCAATGTCTATGTTTACGTCAGGGAGTTTACGTGTACAAACATTTTTTTTTATTAATTTACTGAGCTTCGATCTTGGAAGGAAATGAAATGTGAACATTTGATATTGTTTTATTCTACCAGACCCATCAGTACAATTTTTTTTTTTATCATTCATTTTGTAAATACTGGAAATAAAGTTATGTTTATCTGGCTCAATGGCCATTCTTATGTCGTAAATACTGATGGCATTAAAATTTTTTTATTTAGCATGAAAACGACGCGGGTAACACAGAAAACACCACACGAAAAAATCTGCCAACCTTGAAAGGTGATCGGAATTTCGGATCAATGCATGCAACAATCTCAGATTGTCGACACAAAATGTTATTTGCAAAATTTAACCGTTCCACACATGAGACGAAACCACGCACTGAAGACAATAAATCGTCTTTTTAACCTCCAATATCCTGTTCAATATACTGGGATTTGGGTTAGAGGCTTTTTTTTCTATTGCGCAAGCGCGAAACGGTCACTTTCACCGTGTGGACTAATTTTATTACTATACGTGTAGGATCTGTACACCTGGTGGCACAGCTACGAACTAATTCAAGACCGGATTTTGAGGACGCCGTTACTACTTATTTTCCTATGCTGTGTCCACTCCTTCTCTCTAGTCTCCCTGCTGTAAGCGCTGAAAGCGCACGTTATAGTAATACCGAAGCACGGTACAGCGTGCAAGTCGACGCACCCTTTGAGCGTTTACAGCGCTGAAAGCGTGCAAGCCGAACGTACCCTAAGGGTAATAAGTTTTTATAGTGGTTACGTGACATGCGTCCCTTCGAAATCTCGAATTTGAATTTCTCTGGAATGGTACAATCGATCGAAGTAAAAAAAATCTTAAACCGCGTAGAAAAATAGGCTGAAATAGCAAAATTCAAAAAAATCAAATAATTCAAAAATGTTGTGGCTGCGAAAAACAAATAACTCCAACATGATTCAAAATTTAAAGACACGGTTGGAACATTGTAGCAATAAAAATAAGTGTTCAATCAGATACGAATAAAGACGTTCCAGAGATTTTTTTTAACACTTCGCAGAATTCATAAACTATATTTTTAATCTAGGTTTGAGGCTTTCAGGGCCATCATTGTTACAAAAGTTTATGGCTTCCGGACGGATGTCGTGAGAGTTTCAGCGCATTGCCGATGTTTTGCAAACGTTACAGTTTGCATCATTAGAGATAACAGTTATGAGATTGCTGAAAGCCCCGATAAGTCGGCAATACGTTAAAACTGTACATGGCATCCATCCGGAAGTCGTAAATTTTTGTAACTATATTGTTATTTTTACATTACACAAAAAAGAGAAAAAACCGGAAAATACCTGACGTATTCTTCTATATTGTCGTACATTTCAGCGGGCGGTAGTTTAACGGACGGTACATTGTCCTCAAGATAATCGAGGCCATCGCATATAACGCTATCTATAGATTTCAGTGGTTCTTTGAGAGTAGATCCGATTTTGGAGGTTACGGGACCGACGATTTTCGCTCCCTCGCTTAGTCCTTCTTCGGTCGTTTCAAAAATCTTTTCGACGGTAGCATGAGACTGTTTTACACTCGTATAAGCCCCAGTAATACTAGAATTGATACTTGCGACAATCGGCAAATTTGCTAGACGTTGTGTACAGACAAATTCCGTTGAATCTTGCTTCCGCGATTTTTCCGAATCTTGGGGATCATCGGAACCGGATATTTCACGTGATTGCTGTAAATAATTATAACGTCTTTCGATAGAGGATAATGTTAACCCTAGTAGTACACTCCTGGGTCTGAGAGATCCAGAAAAGTGCCAGTCGCGATTTTCTTCTCAGCGAAAATTTGTTAGTAGCCCAAACGATTTTGTGGAAACCATAATACCTATTTAAGTGGTCTGGGTCTCACAGACCCAGTGTGTACTTACAGGGTCAATTCGTAATTTATTTTGCTTTTTGTCTAGTTAGTGAACTTTACGCGTTAAATGTCGCAGTATTATCAAATGTCATCATCGTATATTTACGATTCGAGGTTATAGTGAAATACTTCAAAGTCAAGTTCAGTCAATGTCAAGGCGAGCTGTCTTTGTTTCTTTTTAATACACACGCGATAAGCGATGCGAACGATCTCCGATGTAATGTTGTCAATATCCTGCGTGGAATTGCCAGATTTTTTCATCTTTCGGAGCCTTTTGGAATCGACGAAGAATTACCCAAATTCTGGGAAGCCACGACGAACCCAGATTTTCGTACCTCTCGCGACGCTATCGATGAGCTAAATTCGGACGCGGCTGTGAGCCATGCCGCTGTTATCGCGCGGCAGTTTTTCGCATCGCGAATTAAGAGTCGCAGCAGTGACTCGAGACAAGTACATTTACGATAACTATACCTGTTAAAGACGAATTGCTACATAGGCTGCGTTCGGGGAGTCACAATTTGTGCTAAAAATACAACCTATAGTAATACTGTTTAATGATAGCGTTAGCGTTCGTAGCGCAAATAGCGACTCCCCGAACGCGCCTATACAACACACTTTTATAGCAAACACCACGTTTCCAACTGTTTTCGAAAAATTATTTTCGTAATATTTAAATGGCGTGAGGCCACTAGACTTTTTGATAAACGAAAAATTTTTTTTGGCCAAAAAGGTGGCCAAAAGGTCAACTCCTTGCCTAACGTTATTTTTAACAATAAAATAAAAAAAAATAACAAAATAAACCTTAACATTAATGAAACCGTTAGAAAGAATTAAAAAGTATGGATTATCCATAAAAGATTATTATTTATCAAAAGTCTCGGCAGCGACTCGACGTCAAGTATTTAAAAAAAGCCAGCGCGAGCCCTGCCGCACATCAATATACTCGAATATGACTGTTTTCGGATTTTTCTATTTACCTACTTGTTTTAATAAAAACTGCCTTTTTCGAGATGTATTTAGAATAATTATAATTCGCTATTGTTCGTTTCTTTCCGCCACTTGTCGAAAACGAGTTTGAGTTGTTATAGATATTTTGAAAGACCAGCTGTCATTGTGACGTTTTAGGGTAGACAGAATAACTTCGGAGTCAAAATTCGACTTGAAATCTAGAGGCGTGTCCCGACTAGTAAAAAATTACGGCGAGTACAACGTTCGGCATAAAAATGTATGTTGTGCGTTGAACGTAAAATTCGACACTAATATTTTTAGCGCAAGTTAAAGTTGATACCTACATAAATAATTATTAGCGTTATGCGCTATGCGTTGAAAACAAAATCATGCAAGCTGTGCGAGTGGAACTCGTTTTTTTGTTTAGGTAAGTTTTTATTTCATCTCAAATATTTTCAGTCTACAGTATAGGTTACTGTCTTCCGATCGCTTACTGTTTTTCTTTTTTTTCAAATGATGAAAATGGAATGAAATAAAGAGGATGTAATACTTTAAATACAAGAGTACGAAAAACATAAGTCCTTTAAGTTAGGGTCCTTTGAGATCCTAAAGACAAATGGCACTTTAACAAATACAAAAAAATGACGTTTGGGAAGAAACGGCCAAGTCATTAGCAATCAAGACTGAAGATGCGAAGAAAAAACTGTCAAGCCTTCTAGGATCTTTCAGGCGAGAAAAATCAAAAGGGATAAAGTCTATAGGAACTGATAAAAGTAAGTGAATTATTCAACTTAAATTAGATATCAATCAATATGCCGATTGTACTTTCATCTTCTGAAAGTGAAGGAAAAATTGTAGTTGGATGTTTTTCTCTTGCTTGTCTTGAAAAGAAAGATCACCGATTACCTATTGAAACTTTTCACAATAGATCAATTTTGCTATAATTCGGTATGACATGTTACGAAGCAACAACTTTTATTATTTTTTTTTTTTTTTTAGGAGTAAAAGAAATTTACAGATCTGGTTGATTCGCATTTAAAAACTTTGATTGTTTGATGGATAAGGATGGACCAAGAGAAACAATCAACTCGGAACAAAAAAGAGTGAGTAATAATCTTTAATTTAGAAATAATACAAATTGTAATTTTACAAGGGTTAAACACGTTATGATGGCCATGGGATGACTCCTATTATAAAATAATCTGCAAATTCATTTCTAATCTCCTTTACGTTCTCCGTGCCTTCACATGGAACATTTAGAATTCCTTGACAGATATGTTTGGTGTTTGTCGATCATTCCTCGAAATATCTTCTACGAATCTCTAAGTCCCAAATCCCTGGTGGAGCGTAACTATTACCGGCACTCTTACTCTTCTCCAAATAGTTATGTAAACAAACAGTGGCCATAATGACCATTTGTGGTTTTTGGGGTTCCAAAAGAAGTGGTTTTTTCAAGACTCTGAACACTGATGAAATTATTCCAAAAGCGTTTCCTACTACTCTTCAAGTTCGGCTCAATCTGTAATTGAAAATCCTCTCTTTCGATCCTTTCGGATGCATTCCAGAATATGGTTTCATTATGGTCTCAGTGAATGGGAATGCTTCGTCAGCTACAAATACATAAGGTGTTCATTTCTGCTTTTGAAGAAGTGGTTTTGGTGGTGGCAAGCTCAAGGTCCTATTTGTAATTTTCTTATACAATTCGCAATTCCGAAAAATTCCACCATCAGAAACTCGTCCTTGGCAGCCAATGTCAAAAAACAAAAAATTGTATTTTGTATCAACGAGTGCAAATAATACAATGCTAAAAAACCCCTTGTAATTATGATATTTACTGCCACTGTTAAAGGGGAAGATACCTTTACAACTTTCAAAAAATCGATTTTTTCCCCATAAAACGTTAGTACAATCTCTTGAGAATATCGTACCAAAATTTTAAACCACAATTCGAAGCCGTTTGGAAGTTATAGCCATAAACGTGGCAAAACTTCCCGACGCTTGAGGGCACCGCATGCATAGTCGTGCGTTACTGACGGGGCTACCTATCTTTCATACTCTCCTATTTCTAAATGCGTCCACGGTTATTTTTGAGCGCTTAGAGTGTTTTCTGCATAGCATTTTTTCCAAACGAAATGTTTGTGTAGTATTTTCAGGTTAGAGTTTACGCTACCATTTCGTAATCAGTTTCGGTCCAAAATTTCCAGTGCCTAAAAAAATTGTGTGATTTGAAAAAGATGTCTTATCCAAAAGGTTCGAAAGACGAATCAAATCGAATGACGAGACAATGCAAAAGAAAGTTCGGGAAATCAGTTCTCACGGAAAAAAGATGAAACTGAAGAAAATGGAGCAAGTGCGAGTGCAAGAAAACTCTCCTCAGTGAGTGATGATGATATAAATTGGAATCCTTTGCACTGTTAGCGTTTGATAGATTTTTTCACGGTGTTTAATGCCTTGTCCGAATTAGTTATTTGTCGCCAATGTAAACAATGTTTGTGGTTTGAACAATCCGGAAATCGAGGCCTCGAATTTAAACTTGTTCTGATATGCCGCTGTGGTCGAAGAGCCATTAATTCAGGACCTATAGTTAATACTGACTGTGAAGTGAACCGCCGGATCATGTTTGTCATGCGACTTCCAGTTGGTATGGTGATAACCTCTTTATCCACGTAGAACTTGTCCCGCGTCGATATCAGGAATTGAGTTGAAGCTCAGTAGCGCCACGAGACCCAAAGTATAATTTTTGAATGGTGACAACTCAATTGGAGGAAAATAGTAAGCCCCGAGAATTGATGATCTGCCCGATAGTGTTAGCGTAAAAGAATCATCCATCGCATCTGATGTTTAACTGATGCCAGGTATAATGTGAGAGCTCATTTTATAGTTCTCCATTCAGAAACTTGAGACACAAGTTTACTGTATTACTGTATCATAGTCCTGATATTTTTCATAATTGTAATTTATGGTGCTACCAACACCGAGATATTTCATTAAGTCTGGTGGTGGTTGTAGATTACCAAAGCTATCAAAATAAATGACTTTGTTATTCTTTTTCTCTTATGCAACCAAATGTGTGCCAGGACCTTCTTTATCATCGAGATTGACTATAGCTGATTCATATGTTCGAGGTCCACCCTTGGGCTTCCTTGGATCCATTTCTTATATAAACACCACGAAAATGAAGAATTTGCATGTTTTTAGCAAACTTCGATAAATCGTAATCAGTGAGTGCTCGATGTGGTAGCCTTATATGTTTTTTAAACGGAGACCCATCTTATTTTTATAAGGTTTAAGGTATAGTCTTTTGCCTAAAACAATCCTCTCCCTTGCATTATTATGACGTTTACTCTCTTCAAGAGCACGTTTCGCAGCATGGGCATCATTTACAGCTTTAGTAATGTCCGCTGCGCCACCAGTAAGAGTTCCAGTGGCACTCAATCCAGCAAAAATGGGTATGAGAAACGGTAAGAAACCTCCGATTTTGGCGGGTACAGGAAAGATCCGTGGTGATTGGATATTCCTCTTACCGCCAGCGCTTCTCACAGCTATATGGGCGACCTCTAGAGCTGATTTCACAGCATTGGCACCCAGCACCATTGAAGCTTTTGCCGCTCGAATAATACGTTTCAGTGACACTTTCTTCTTCTTTTTAATGCCCATACCGAGTTTCGTTTTAGCTTTCATTGTATTCGTAACAGCCCAAGCCGTTGCCTTTTCACCAAGACTTGCGTCTTCAGCGAAAACACGTTTCCAAGACTTCTCCGCGAGGATTCTCTCTGCTATATGTCGAGCAGAGAGGTTATCTCAATTTTTTGAGTATGCAATATCGTGCTCTTTGCACGCAGCGTCAAGCGGATTGATTTCCGGATCACCTTGTGCAAGTATCTTTGCCAATTTCGTACCAGGACCGCAGTATTGGTATCCAGGAACGTGCAATTCGACAGGAAGCTTATTAATCAGATCGTTTACAAATCCTTTGCCGCGCTTGTGCACGATCATAACGGACTGACGAATCGTTCAAGTCTGAACAATGGTTTCTTCAAAATATTCTGTATATAGTCCTTTTTTCACCTATAGTTCCGTATCGTCCAGGATCAACTTTTCCTGAAAATTATTGACCTCCCGTGAACTTCTCAACAGTCAGATCGGAGGGATTAGAAGCAGGACACCGTTGATGAACCTCTTCCACAATTTTTTTCAAGCTTTTAGCAATGGGATTAAATGAATTTCCTGAATTACTCATGTCGTTCTGCACACGATCCTACTTGTAGAAAGTACAAAGTGATACTGAAAAAAAAATTGGGAGCACGTTGTACTTATACCATGTTCCTTTTATAAAGGTACCATTCATGCGTTTGACGTCATTCTTAAGATGAAGTTCATTGATCAATCAACCAAATTACCTCTATGAAGAATTTTGACGAGCTTGTACAACAGAATGTACGAGAGAGACGTCATGGAGATTTGTTGACAAGCAGCGTGCGTGCAGTATTTTGCGGTCCATCCAATTGTGGAAAAACTAATGCTCTTCTCACCCTCATAACACATCCTAATGGCTTGAGATTTGAGAATGTATATGTATATTCAAAATCGCTGAATCAACCGAAATACAAGTTTCTCAAGCGTCTACTCGAAACTGTGAAAGGATCGGGATACTTCCCTTTCGTAGGTCATGAGCAAGTGATCAAACCAGAGGACGCTAAGCCAAACTCCATCATGATTTTCGATGATGTAGCTTGTGAGAAGCAAGATAACATGAGAGCCTTTTTTTACATAGGATGACACAGAGATGTTGACTGCTTCGATCTCTGTCAAACATATGCGCGTATTCCTAAACATCTCGTACGCGACAATACTAATATACTGGTGCTGTTTCATCAGGATGAAATGAACTTGAAATATATATATGATGACCATATCAATACCGAAATGACATATACGCAGTTTAAAGATCTGTGCTCGGTGTGCTGGAACGAAAGTAAATATGGATTCGTTGTCATAGTCAAGGACAGAGAGTTGAATGAGGGCCGTTACAGGAAGGGTTTTGACTGTTTTATAAATTTGCAATCTCGAAAAACATAAGCGCAGTCGAAGTCTAATCTCAATAGTGTCAATATGCAGAGTGCTAACCTCAATAAGGAGAATAACGTATTACGTCAAATTGGAGGAGCGAGCAATGCGATTCGACGCAAGCACAGAATAATAAAATTGGCAAAAATCACAGCTGAGAAGGAACTGAGCGAAGTTTTCAAATCAGTGGTAACTCCATTGCAAAAGCTAGATGATCAGTCGGTAAAGCTGGAAAACGTTAAGAAGGAAAAGCTGAAACAAGAAGAGGAGGACGAACCAACTTGGAAAGAAGAGAATTCAGCCTTGAAGGAAGAGGAGGGAGATTTAGATAATACATTTAGAACTGCGCATGAAGATGACGACGATTATCAACTACGAATATCAGATTTATCATCCGATAAGGATTCATCATCCGACAAAGATTCATCGTTCGCTAAGGATTCATCTGTTATGCAAGAAATATTTAGCCAACAAGTATCTCCCATCGAACCACTTGTACAACAGTACCTACGAATGTTTGAGACGAGTGAAAAAAAGCTGGATGACTCGTACGGTGTTCGAAAAATGAGGGGCGAGAGGGGATGTTCTAATGATCGGCGATTCACCAGTAACTATTGATGATAAGCTCATGTCAGTAAAGAACAAAACTTATGAACTATCCCCCCGGTTTGCTCGAATTAATATTTAAAAAGTCAGCGAACAGAGAGATCGTAACTGCAGCAGATATGGATAATTATTGTGCAATTGTCACTAGCACGTATGCGCATCGAAAATATTATAGACCGAGCGAACGCATTCGGACCAAAGGCAGTAAGTACAAAAATATTATTGCGAATATGCTTCTATCACCAAGACGAAAAACTGGTAAAGCTTTACCACGCTACATGGTTGCAAAGAAACGCAGAACGATCGATTATATTTATTGGAACGATCCCAATAAATCAGATGGAAATTACAGCCATTCCAACGAAATTATTCTCATCATTGAATAGTTGCGTTAAACTGAAATCATTTATTAGACAGTACGTACTCCTTGTATTCATTTGAACCATGAGCGTCGACGTGTTTGGTCGTCAGTTGTGGAGGATTAAAAGTATTGTCAGTGGTGGTCAAGGTCCTCCCGGTGAAGGCTTCAAAATTACCGCCGATGGTCAATACGATATGAACAATAGAAGATTGTGCAATGTAGCTGCTGCCATCGAGCAACATGACGCTGTATCTGTGAAAGTAATACAAAGTGTTATACACGTGAAAGTAATACAATAATCTGTAAAAGTAATACAATGTAATACAAAGTGTTATACATCTCTACGAGATAATGTAGACCATCATGAGATAATATTTCGAGGTCTCGAAACACAATTTCAAGAAAATATTAAATGTCAGCGTATCGACAGCGAGACGATACAAGAACTTATTACGCGCAACTCTCAGTTCATTGCTCATTTGGAAGAGAGCCTAAGAACATCCGAGAAAGTTGGTTCCAACGACGATAGTAAACTGATGATTGATAGCTTTAAATCCCGTGTGAAAGATGCCATAAAAGATCTTGAATCTGCGACCAAAGCTCAAGAAGAATTCACATTCCGTAATTCTGAAATAATCAATTGAATGATCGACTTGTTGCGCTAGAACATGGAGAAAGCAGCGATAGCAGAAGAGCTTCATAAACCGGCTCGAAAAAATTATCCGCGTTGTCATGTTGTCTTGCGCGGATTGGATGAGACCTGACAGGCTGATCTCGTCGATATGTCAGCATACACGCAGTTCAACAATGGTTACAAGTTACAAGTATCTACTGACAATCGTAGATATTTTTTCAAAGTATGCTTGGGTCGTTGCAACGAGAACGAAGAGTCGCAGGGATGTTATAAATGCTATGGACTCTGTACTTGCAAAGGGTCGTGTACCGAAGAAATTGCACGTTGATCGTGGGAAAGAGTTTTATAACAATGAGTTCAAAGTTCATCTACAATGTTATGGAATCAGCATGTACTCAACCTTCAGCACTATTAAAGCATCAATATGTGAACGCTTTGACCATACACTCAAGGGTAAATGTAGAAACAATTTACTCTACGAGGATCGTACAAGTGGATCGATATTCTGGAAGATTTAGTACTGGCCTACAATAATACCAAACATCGTACTATTGGAATGAAACCGAATGACGTCACTGCTCGGAATGAAAAAAATTAAGGTTGGCGATAAAGTCCGAATCAACAAGTACAAGCACGTTTTTGAGAAAGGCTATACTCCAAACTGGATAACAGAAATATAATATATTTTGGAGGAAATCTCATAAAATTTTCATTTCATTACAAAGAATGATATCAATTTAATTAAATACATGCTTCACTGGTTCATATTTACGTGGAATAAATGAAAAGTATTGACATACTTACCAATAGTATCCTTAGCGATTTCTGTGAGGTTTCATCAAAAGTGACACAGCACTACATATTAAATCGTCGTTATTTGCAATGGAGTTATTAAACGGCTGTCAATTGAAAGAAAATGGTGAAAATATATCTCTCGTTCATAAACGTACGATAAACGTTGCACTGTAAAGTCAGCTACGCTTAAATATGAAATTCGGGTAGGGTGGAGATTCGCCGAAGAAACAACTTCAGGCCGTACGAAAGTGACTAGGGCTCAAGAACCCAGCCTAACGTGAGAGAATGCTTATAGATGCGGAGCACAGATGTCGCAACGGTTATTTTCGTCGGTAATTCGACGTTTACAGATTTGGTGATAGTGGTTCTCAACTAAATTGAGATACCCGAATACGAGACTTGTTTTTAATCTAAGCGACGTTATTCCTTCGCAAATTATCATATTGGGGGGGCTTGTTCTTAATATTTATTATTAAAAGGGTTATACATAGCAATAATCTGGAGCGATTAGCTTACTATGACAATAATTAATAAATATTAATAAGTAAATGAACAGAATAAGAAAAAAATGGAGCTACAATTAAGAATAATAATAACCATTGTTACTATTATTCAATATCAATAATTAATAATTGTTGTTATAAATGTTTTATTTTTTATTTATTATATTTAATACTATATTCCTGCGTATGATGGAACAAATGAGGAGAGGGGGAAGGGTGCACGGAATACTCAAGTATTATGTGCATGTATATATTTGTGAGGTTCTCAGATCAATTTTTCAATGAATAAATAACAACAAATTGTAATGACATCTGGCTTTTGCTATTTTGTTTAAACATACTTTATCAGAACAATGACTGCTGGGTTTCAGCTCTCAATATCTAATAATAAAAAGATAATTATTTATTTAATATAAAGCTGGAAAGTTGAAAAACAATTATTAATATATAGATACGCGAAGTTGCTTGCCCCAATCGGAAATATTATAGAAATTCCGTGGATGACTGTTTTAATTTTCATAGCAATGAGGCTATTGTTGTTAAATATTAAGAAAAATTTTAAACCACAGTTTTCTACTCCCAAAATCTTTGTCAAGCGGCTCTGATAAGCATATACCATTTTCCACGGATAAATTAAAAATACATTCGTAACAGATTGAGTCAGAGCTAAATTCATATCCCGAAGGTGGTGAGATCGATTCCACTTTCGAGCAGTTTTTTTTTTTATAATGTAACGAATGTGAATAAATAGTAATATGCTAATAATTATTTTTCTTTAATTATTAAAGAAATGAATTATTATTAACTGATTATTATTAATTATTATTTTTTTTATGTTCCTTTCATGTAGTTAGATATGCGAATTATTGATTCTGTTTTCAATTTTTTGACAAATCTAATTATTCGCGTAACTAACAAGAAATAAAATATAAGCGAAAATGAATATGTGTCTATTTTACGTTGTACTAATAAATGATTATATTGTTATTAAATATTGAGAAAAATTCCACTTCTAGACTATTAAACTAATTTTAGACTAATATATAGACTAGACTAGACTAACAAAAATTGAAAAACGTACTAAATTTACAAAAAGCGTACTAACGTACTAAATACTTTAAAACTGTATTAGATTAAGTACAATCTAGTACGTGTTTAAATAAATAGTTATATTGTTGTTGAATGTTCAGAAAAAATTAACTAGTAGACTACTAGACTAATTCTAGACTAATAGAAAAATAGACTAGGCTAGACTCATAGATTTAGTATAATTAAGAACATTTTAAGGTGTTTAGTACGTCCGTACGCATTTTATAAATCTAGTACGTTTTTTTAATTTCTATTAGTCTACTTTAATCTATTAGTCTATTATTATATTATTTATTATTATTGTATAGTAGTGCAATTTTTCTTAATATTTAACAATAATATAATCGTTTATTTCGAATAATTGAATAGAATCAGCTATTCGCATATCTAACTACATGAAAGAAACACAAAAAATAATAATTAATTAATTTAATTATTAAAGAAAAAATAATTATTCGCATATTACTATTTGTTAACATTCGTTACATTATAAAAAAAAAAAGCTGTTCGAGGGTGGCACCGATCTTACCACTTTCGGGATATGAGTCTAGCTCCAACTTAATCTGCTACGGATGTATTTCAAAGTTATTGGTGAAAAATGGTACACGTTTATCAGGGCCGCTTGACAAAGTTTTACAGAGTAGAAAAAAGTGGTTTCAAATTTTTCTTAATATTTAACAATAATAGCCTCGTTGCTATCAAAATTAAAACAGTCATCTACGTAATTTCTATAACGTTCCGCTTGGGGCAAGCAACTTTGCGTAGGGTAAAGCACCCAGTCGCCAGCCATGTTCCAGTAGTCGGCGTCTGTCCATACTTTATATGTGTGGGAAGAGTGCCGAAGACATCTTCCACACTCTTCCCACTCATACAAGGGAGACTACTGGTACATGGCTGGTAACTAGGTGTTTTACTCTGTCGGTATATTAATATTTGTTATTCAAGTTTCGAACTTTATTTTAAATAGAAATTATCTTTTTATTATTAGATATTGAGAGCTGAAACCCAGCAGTCATTGTTCTGATAAAGTATGTTTAAACAAAATAGCAAAAGCCAGATGTCATTACAATTTGTTGTTATTTATTCATTGAAAAATTGATTTGAGAACCTCACAAATATATACATGCACATAATACTTGAGTATTCCGTGCACCCTTCCCCCTCTCCTCATTTGTTTCATCATACGCAGGAATATAGTATTAAATATAATAAATAAAAAAATAAAACATTTATAACAACAATTATTAATTATTGATATTGAATAATAGTAACAATGGTTATTATTATTCTTAATTGTAGCTCCATTTTTTCTTATTCCGTTCATTTACTTATTAATATTTATTAATTATTGTCATAGTAAGCTAATCGCTCCAGATTATTGCTATGTATAATCCTTTTAATAATAAAAATTAAGAACTTAATTAAGTCCCCCAAAATGATAATTTGCGAAGGAATAACGTCGTTTTTAGATTAATAACAAGTCTCGTATTCGGGTATCTCAATTTAGTTGAGAACCACTGTCACCAAATCTGTAAACGTCGAATTATTGACGAAAATAACCGTTGCGACATCTATGCTCCGCATCTATAAGCATTTTTTCACGTTAGGCTGGGTTGTTGAGCCCTAGTCACTTTCGTACGGTCTGAAGTTGTTTCTTCGGCGAATCTCCACCCTACCGAAATTCGCTACAAACGGTACATCTACCCTAGTGCTGCTGTGACTGACCACAGAAAACAAAATTCATTATTGTTTCTCACATTCACCACAGCTTTTTTGTTTTGTATATCCTGAGGTAATTGAACATATGTATTTAAATGTATGTAATGTAAATGTATGTAAGTATGTATGTAAATCCACCATGTAACGGTTCAAATCGATTGATATTCACTACCAGATTAATGATTTCGCACATTGACCAGCCTGAATCTCGTTATTGGAAATCTTCCACCTTTACCAACAAGCGATCTGTCACATTCTCATCGAACCATAACTTAGTGTCTGTTGTGAGGATTGCTTCATTACTTGTACTAAAGTGTTTCATTTCCTTGATGGTGTCACCATTTTTCAACGTGGAAAATTTGCATGCTAACACGTCATTGACTTTCAAAATTCTCTCTTTTTTTACTGTGTTTGTCAATCTCCTGACTGTCGTAGACTTTTGCCACGTATATTTTAGTGGATACAAGTTCACAAGAATTTAACACGTACAATATAATCAACGTATAAAGTTGATTGTATAATTGGTTATAAGTTGATAAAACAGTAAAAGTACATGGTTGATTATCACGATGGTGATAATGATGAAAACAATGTAGTTGAATAGTAATGAATGATAAATCGATAATCCGCCTGAGTAGACTTGACAGCGCTACGTATAGTCCTGTTAGCATCTCGGACCCGAGTGTCCCTTATCCCTTGGTCGTCATCCCCCGATGACGACTTAGAACATTGGGTCTTTGTCCTCGCATTGACGTCATTGCCAGCATCTAGCCTCTTACCTTTCCTGACTTATTTGCACATTTTGCCCAAATTGTAGCAAATAAGAAATTAGCAAATAATTTGTAGCCGATCGTCGACTATATAATTGTCTTTTTTTTCTCGTATGTGCCCTGCATGGCAATAGAAAAATTCATCATATAGCATAGCAAAAAGCAGAAAGTACAGTTTAATTGGACTATAACTTTGCCCGATTCACAGCGCGTGAGTCTATCGACCCCGCGAGCACGAGCACGCCAAAATGTTTGTGCATATTGAATAAATATGCACAAGTGTATAGATATTCTACATTTAATGTTATGTGACTGCTCTACAGAGTTGCTTAACGGGTAAATCCAATGTAGAATTTTTGAAAAAACGATTTTTTTTATTGGCTTAAAATATACTTTGAACCCTCTTGAATAAGAGGCAAAAAGGTTTATACCTGAAAAAAAATTTTTTTATTGAAATTTCGGGCTCTTCCCCGAGCGCGTCGGTCATTTCAGTATCACGCTTCAAAACTTTAAAAATAAAAATAATATTTCGAAGTGAAATACGTACGGAATTTTCGATAAGTTCATTTAAACATTTTTTATCAACAAATAATTACCCCTTTTTTCTGTCGAAAATGGAACCTTTTCAATCAAACACTCGCCAATAATTCAGAAATGAATATTTTCAAAATCCCCTACGTACTTCACTAGCTATGAATGTCTAGATTAAGGGTTTTTTTTTTTTAATTCCAGATCAACAATTGCACCAGTTACACTACGTGCCGCAGAGCGCCTCGAATTCAACAAGCATCGCGGGAATGGCTCTGGTGTCGCCATTTTTAAATATGTTTCAATCAATTTTTTGTTGTACAGTTAAATATATGCTTAATAACTTCCCAGAATATTATTATTCTATTACCTTTCTTTCCACCCGAAAAAAATTGTCGAAAAAAGGCATTTTTGAGGTCGTTACAGTGGTTTTAGCCCTTAACCCTCCGTCACACGCGCTAAAATTCCAAACGTTGTTACACACGTTGCGGGAAATCGTCGCAATGCTTTTAAGTCTTAACGTAAAATCATATGTACGATTCTACACGCGCTATCGGGGAAATGCCGCATTTTTTGCATTTAGTCATAATAAATATTATTTATAAAATATAAATTGAAAATTATCGTATAATTTTCTGTTTTATTCCATTCTGCCAATAATAATACAGGAATAGCTAAATTGTCAGAAGTGTATCATTCACCAATTTTTGTTGATTAATGAAAAAGCAAAAAATGCGGTGTTTCGCTCATAGCGCGTGTGACGGAGGGTTAAACGCTATAGAATTTCTATAAAACATATGGAATCTATATATATCTTCTAGAACTCTAAACCTCACGTTTTATGCACTTTTTATTGCAGACTATTCATAAACTATAGAGAATTTCTATAAAACACATTGAATTGTATATGTCCAATTTCTCAAATGAGCTGTATACGAATTCTATACAACGATGCTATAGAAATAATATAAAATTCCTATATAATTTATTCAGATGAGTCAATAAATCATTTACAAACAAAAGATACACGTGAGAATGGTCCCACCTCTTGTATATAAACCGAGTTCGATAGTTGGATATTCAGTATCGTTTTCAGAATTCAACAGCTCAACACGTCTTCGAAGTAAGTTCTGCCCGTCATGATTTTGACACTTGTTCGATTGATTTCGAGAATTTATAAATACGCTCAAAAAACATCTCTTCCCTTCCATCTATCTAAATCTACAGAGGAAAAATGTCTGCTTGTCTGTCGGTCTGTCTGTACATTTGATTACTTATAACTTGAGAACTGCTGAGCAGATTCAAGTGATTGCTAAAAACAAAGCGAGCGTAACTCGACTGATTAAATACTTAAAATAATGAGAGACACGTTATTTCGTTTGCTGCCATTCGACATACATTCATACGAATTCAATGAGCGCTCTAAGAGAATTGTGTTTTAACCTACTGTTGTTGTATGTTTCATTACATATCAGGGTTTAGGCTATATCATATTTCAAAATATCATTTCTCATCTAGCGGCAAAAAAGGGTGTGTATGATAACTTTTCAAAAATCAATGTAAAATTCAAAAATACGCCTTATGTTTAAAAATATTAATAATTGGATATATCAAATCGCTGTTTTGTAAAGGATTTCAATACGAATCAGATGAGCATCCTATGGAGGCCGAATTTTTGCCAAGTTACGAAAATTTCGAAAAATATTTAATTTTTAGTAAAATACTTTAACCAGCCCATTTTGATGTATTTTGATCGACAAACACCAAAATTACCGGACATTTTTTTTTAACCAATATTTCTGTGAGTGAACCTCAAAGATCTATGATTTATTAACTTTTTTTACTTTTGCCCAGTCATCGTTCGAGAAATTAAATCAAACATTGTCGGCGAAACTGATAGATACAAATAGAAAATCGTTCTTTTGTTAATCTCGATATTTCATTTTTGAAATAATAGCGACATTTTAAGGCAGATCGGTGACGGCTACGTGATATTTGCAGTATCTATTATAGACCAAAGCTTGCAAATGCAAAAATGACTTTAAAATGATGATTTTATTATTTTCGAAATATAAATAGCGGAGAATGGATATTTTTATATGATTTTATTGTTCAAAAAATGTTTAATAATTGAAATTTGACGAACGTAGTGGATTGTAAAATGTGTCATGGCCGTTATTGTCGTCTGTCTAAACTGTCAATTTTGTTTACAACCTATATAGTGTATTTACGCAACGGCAGAGATTTTGACAGTTTACCTATCACTATTAATTCTATCGATATTTATCAAATACGATAAAAACATTCGAGAACAGGAAAAAAAAATACAGTCAAATTGGTAAACTGTCACGTCTGAAGGCATGTGCTAGCAGACGCCGAATACAGAGTTGTTATGCGCTCCCGCGTTCTTTCCTGTGTCATTCCTGTGGAAATCTCAATCATTTTACAACGAATACTTTTTTATTTTTCAGTCGATTTTTAACGGTAACGTCCAAAAACCCAAGCATATTCAGGAATATTCGCGGAATACAGTGATCAATTTTTTATTATGAATTCTTGGAAATATCGAATGTAAAAATTCAATAAGTCTTGACGTGCATACGATTTTTCTATGCTCGTAGGAATAAGTGCATGGAAACAGTCGATGTTTATGAATTATTTACTACCAAACTAGATGGTAAATAGCGTTCAAGTTGCAAATATCAATTCATCTCGTATTTATGTGTAACTACAAAAATTGTCAGCCCTTCATCTTACAAGGAACACTACTTTGGTGTCCGCCTCCGATTTTCTTGAAACTCCTATATGTGAAAGAGCATTCGAAACTAAGAGACACGTATTTTTTTTATCGGCGAAGAAACGGTTTTAAGGGGTGAAACTACCCTTCAAAATAAGACATGCCAAGGGGTGGTTTTGCATTTTCTCCAACAAGCACTCAACCGATTTCCATAAAACAAAAACCAAAATGTTTCTTATCCAAAGCGATGAAAAGTCTACCACGCGAACGAAAAAAAAAGTTAGGGGGTGAACCACCCCTGCATTTATCTGTTTCTCACCCTACATTAAAAAGGGGTGAATATAATGGAATGGAAGGGGTTCTATTTCCATAAAAACATCAAAATAAAGTTCACATGTTTTCGTATTTATGAAAAATAGCAGCCTTAAGGGTGTGAACTACCCCTTATTTGAATTTTCCTATTGCCGTTACCTTTTCCCTGTTTTATATGTTTTTGCAGATTCAAAATATCACAACAGCTCCGAATCAACGTTTTCTCATGTTGCGAAATTAATACAACACCCTGACAGGGTGAACCACCCCCTCTCGATATTGCTCTTTATTCGCGATTTAAAGATTCTCCATCTATTTTGTTCAATCTGCTTCCCCTTCATCGACGTTACGTATTTAAGGGAGCTTTCCAGTGTGACAGCCCGAAAAATCGCTGTTTTTCGCGATTTTTTTTTTTAAAGAAAAAATAATCTAATCGGTCTGGTTTTTTTTGTATATTAATTGGGTATTGAAGAATACAAAACAATTTTTTAAAGATCGATTTATTTATTAATTAATATCTATAAAAATGATGAAACAATTGTTGCAGAAAATGCATTTGGATGTGGTGTCCACGTTGGGGGTCACAATTTTGATCTGAAACAAAAAACACAAAAAGATTATTGATCGGTATATAATTGGCTTTCGTGCTATGGAGGCTTTTTTTTTTTTTTTTTTTGCAAAAATGGCGCCGGTTCGAACAAAAAGTATCGATTTTAGCTTTTTTTTTTGGCAGTTTTTTTTACAAAAAAATAGGAAGATGTCAAAAAAAAAAGCTTCCATAGCACGATAAACAATGACGTTAAGAATATTGTGTAAAAAATTCAACTCGATAGCTTTAAAACTCTGCCCTCCAAGTTGGACACCGTTTTGAAAAATGCTGTTTCGAGAAAAACGCGTTCAAAGTTTCAAGTGAGGAAATTTTAGGTAAATCGTTTACTTACGGTCAATCAGCGATGCCAGGTCCATACAATATCTCTTCTGCTTCTTCGAAAAGATTCGGACTTCAAACTCTGGACTCTTTTTCAAGATTTTTGCTGCCGAAGTGCTCGCAAACGTTAGATCCGTTTCGATATCGTGTCGATTTGTTCCCTTGAAACCCGCGGATCTTTTTCGTTCATTTCGCGGATGTCCGCTTCTCGAGCCTTTTCTATCCTGCCACGCACATTTCTCTTTCGTAGATCTATCCATTTTGAATGTCGAAACCGAACTGAAAGACGAACCGGACTCACGTTGGAAGGTACACGAGCAGGTAGGAACGAGACAATAGAAATAACGGTCGCACGGGCAGACGGCCGACGCGGCAGCTGTAGCGCTCCGTTGCCTTCTTCCAAGAAATGCTGTACAGTAACCGAAATAATCTGAATTTCGGCATGAAAATTTCAGGGAATATTCGGAAGAGTGTATACTATTCGATAAAGCAAAAAAAAAAAATCGATTTTTTGAAAATTTCACACTGGAAAGCTCCCTTAATTGTTTTAAGCACGTATGCATATTTGCATTAACTTCAATAGAGACGCGGGGAGGGGGAGGCAGGGAGCTGCCACTGCTACTATTCTGATGATAATGGGAAAATTGTAATCTATGCTAATAGATATTGTGCTGATCTACAATTAGTGTCCCTACAAGGCACTTTTATTAATCTTAAGAAAAAAATAGAGACGTAGAAATGTGATCACGGTGTTTGTAATAGATAAGAATGCTATCAAGTAGTCATGATCACTCGATATTTTTGGCATTCTAATATCCGCGACATAAAAAAAAAATAGAGGCGTAAATATATAATCATGATGTTTGCACTAGATTAGAATGTTATTAAGTAGTCATGATCACCTGATGTTTTTCGCATTCTAATATCCGGGGCACTCGAGTGTGGTTATATTAGATAAAACCGTTATCAGGTTTTCCAAGATAAATGAATATTTTGCTGTTTTGATATTTGCTTTAAAAGACGGTTACCATTCGCATTGTACTAGCACATATTTAAGCGAGCTTCGAATTGTGTGTCCTTTTCTGTGCTCTCGGTGTGCTGTGCGTAACATTTTTACCAGCATGAAAGTGAATCCAATCAACGTTATTAAACTGTTACTGACTACATTTGAGATTATGAATATTGCACAAGCTCCTGTTAACAATGCAGAAATAGAGATGAAGGAAAATTTTGAAAAAATTTTAATTGATCCTATGCAAGATTACAATGGAGTTGAGATGATACAGGAAGAGACTCTAGATTTTCAAGAGTCGTTTAAAAAGTACGAAGCAAATGCTGTTGAAGATACCATATGGCAAAAAAATGATGAAGATGTCGATTCCGATGCTTGTTCGAGTGACGATGAGCTGAGCTATGATTACAAAAAAAGCTGTGGAATACTGGAGATCTGGTAAAAAAAAGAACTACAGTATCGAAACCGTCAAGCAAAAATACAAATCTGTCAAATCCACATGCCAGTTACGACGCTGGGCACATCAACTGAACACACGTGGTACTTATAAAGAAAAACTAGCTCGAATTTCTGAATATACATTGCGGAATATAAAAATGATATTGACCTTCAAAAGTGGGCTCTACAGGCACAGAAAGAAATAGGCGATGAAGATATACGATTTAGAGCCTCTAATAAATGGCTATGGAAATTTACGAAATTGCATCGCATTGTTTCTAGAAAAAATAAATAAATTTGTAACGGGAAAAACTGTGGAGGAACAAGCGTTTCTACGGAAAAATGGAGAAAAGTTTGTTCGAGATGTTAAATCACTAATTGAAAAGCATGGGTCAAGCAATGTATACAATTCTGGGTTAATTCTTCTTGATCAATTGCCAATATGTGTTTAAGCTCGTACTAAAAATATGCTTGTACATAGGCGAGACAAATCGCTATTTGTGGAACTTATTCAGATATGACAATTGGAATCGTAGTGAATAAGAAGTAGCTCTTCCCTCTCCCTCTCCCCCCGTCCCGATTGAGGTCAACGCAAATATGCATACGTGCTTAACCCTTTGAAGCATAGTGACATACTGGTATGTCACCTACTTCCACTCTGTTTTTCTTCAATAAAAATTTTTTTTAGCGCATAACGACGAATGTAAATGTATATTTAGGATGTTAGGAGATCAATTGTTACTACAATATGACTATTAAGGGTTTATGTTTCATTTAGTGGATGTTAATAATAACTACAGTACAAAAAAACACGTTTTTTAGATAATAAATGTAATTGTAGCTAATCCGGCAGGTAAACAATAAACAAAAAATGAATTCAGAGATGTTTTTTGGGTCGCTGATTACGAATTCGGGCTAAAAATTCAGAAATTCAAAATGGCGGATCCAATATGGCGGACCAAAATACTCAAAGTAGCTTGATGAAGATGAAACTCGGTATTCGGGGGTTTATGGCGTCGCTGAATACGAATCTGAGCTCAACATCTAGAAATTCAAAATGGCGGATCCAATATGGCAAACAAAAACCGGAGATTTTACTGGAATTACTAGAACATCGGAGTTGCTCAATATGTTGATTCTGCTACACTGAATTTCTAATAAAACTACGCTTTTAGCATTATTCGGAGCTAACGGCGAGGATGTAGCGAGTTTCTAGCTCCATATTTTTTTACGTTTTTATTTTTTTACTTTTTTTGTGTCTTTTTTTACCATTTTATTTTTTTTTTACTTTTTTATTTTTTTTATTTTTTTAAATTATATAATTATAAGCTCAGTAGCTTATTATAAAGCTTATTATAAAATTATAAGCTCAGATTAGTATCAGTGACCAAGCCAGTTTTTGTGTTTCATTATACTATATTGGAACTGCCATTTTTATTGTTCAATTTTGAACTGAGATTTGTATTCAACGACTCAAAAAACCCCTGCATACGGAGTTTCATCTTCATCAAGCTACTTTGAGCATTTTGGTCCGCCATATTGGATCCGCCATTTTGAATTTCTGGATTTTGAGCTCGGATTCATAATCGGCGACCCAAAAAACCTCCGGACCCCAAATTTAAAGTAGATCTTATGTCAGGAATAATGTATGCTTCGCAGTTATGGTCCGCCATATTGGATCCGCCATCTTGAATTTTCAAATTTTGAGTGCAGATTTGTAATTAGCGACCTTAAAAAATTGTTTTAAAAAACAAAAAACTCCCGACTGCTATAATATATATATAACTTCATAAAAATATATTTTTATAAAATATTTATAAAAAAGAATGAAAGAAATTTCCAAAAAAAGATTTATTTTGATACTCCTCCGCCAAAAGTAGATAGTAGTGAACTTGAAAATGTGTGAAATAAAAATTGATTAGAAATAATACATATAGATAAAAAAACATTCAATTGGTTAGTGTAACTTCCTCGACATTCAATTTTTTTATGGTTAATGTTAATTGACAGTAGGATAAGTTATTTACATGCGAAAAATAAAAATCAAAAAGTAATTATCAAAGTTAAATAATTGTACGAAAAATGTAGATGATGAAAAAACGTACAATTTACATAAAATTAACAAATGTTATAATTATAATCGAATTTAATTGTGGTCGGGAGAAGTCTCTAAGTCATTAAATGAGAAATGGAGACGTCTCCCGACCACAATTAAATTCGATTATAATTATAACATTTGTTAATTTTATGTAAATTGTACGTTTTTTCATCATCTACATTTTTCGTACAATTATTTAACTTTGATAATTACTTTTTGATTTTTATTTTTCGCATGTAAATAACTTATCCTACCGTCAATTAACATTAACCATAAAAAAATTGAATGTCGAGGGAGTTACACTAACCAATTGAATGATTTTTTATCTATATGTATTATTTCTAATCAATTTTTATTTCACACATTTTCAAGTTCACTACTATCTACTTTTGGCGGAGGAGTATCAAAATAAATCTTTTTTTGGAAATTTCTTTCATTCTTTTTTATAAATATTTTATAAAACATATTTTTATGAAGTTATATATATATTATAGCAGTCGGGAGTTTTTTGTTTTTTAAAACAATTTTTATTTCACACTTTTTAAAATTCACCAGTATCTACTTTTGGTGGTGGGTGTTAAGTTAATTCATTTTTTTAATATTTACTTTCTTTTTTTCATTCTTTTTTTGAAACATTTTAAAAAAATATACTTTCATGAAGTTATACTATTATAGCAGGCGGGAGTTTTTTGTTTTTTAAAACAATTTTTTTTTATTATAAATGTTCATTTTTATAAAATATAGCTTTTCTTCAGTAAACGTTGGTCGAATATATAAATCCAAAGTTTTGTTTTTCCCGATTTTATTGTGGTTATTTGTCAGATTTATATGTACTTCCATAAAAAGTTCTTTTTTTTACACATTTTCTCCATTCTACGTTTGTTGAATTTATAAATTTAAAGTTTTGTTTTTCCCAACTTTATTCATTTTTTGTCGGATTCATACTTCAAAAGAAATACTGTTGCTAAGTTCAATTAGTTGAAAAATTGTAATCTATAACTTTTCAAACTTCACGTTTATGTATTTCTTTTTTAATTCAGTTTGTGTGCGTAGTAATAATAACTTGTTTTTTGTCAAATTTACACTCAAATAACTTGTTTTCTTTCAAATTTGTACTAATAAAATATTGACAAGTTCGCTCATTAAAAAAAATGATGTAATTTTCTATAATGCTATAAAGTTTTGTTAAAATTCACTTTGTTTGCGTGATGAAAAAATTAGACTCGGTTTTATTTATAAGCTCATTCTGTGTACGCACTAAAAAATAAAATTACTAATGAAATTTCACAAAAAATGTTATTGTAATCTTTTTATTAAAAATATAATTTTGTTCACTTGTACATTTGCTAAATTAAAAAATTTAAAGTTTTGTTCTTCCCAATTTGTTCGTTTGTCCAATTTACTATTAAAATCTATATATTGATCAGTCTACTTAAAAAAATAAAAAAAATCACTGTAACTTTCAATAACGCAATAAAATTTCATATTTATATATTTCCGTTCTCGATTTCGTTCATTGTTGTTGCTTTGAGTTCGTAGCACTTTACACGGCTTTTTATTACTCTTATTTTTAAATTCACTTTGTGTGTCACGCAGTAATAAATAATAAAAAAATAAGAGTAAGAAAATCACTATAACACAAAACTTTATTATATTAAGGATGTATGCCCAGTCAAATCCGCAGTACATCTATTTGTTTTTTCAAACAGATCATTATATAAGATATCAATCATAAATATGTTTTTTATTAATTAATACTAATTATACATAACAAATCAACCCGATGAAAGTTACAGTTATTAACTTTAAGAAAAATTCGTTCTTCATTTGACTACTTTTTACTGGAGCTAATGTCCGTTCTATCAACTAATCAAAAAATTCCGTTTATATATCGAGAAAATTTGGCAACAGTGCCGGAAAGTGTGTCGTTTGACAGCTAGTTTCCTAACCTAATACATTGTTTAATTTCTTTTTTTTCGTGTATAATGTGAGTGAGGAAAATGAGTGACAATTATCGTGTTGTGCTCAGAGACAAAAAAGGCAAATTTACCACACAATAAAGAAAACAGTGGCTTGAGAGTGTTGCGAAGAGTGTCGAGAAACGAAGACGTTTGAACAACACCGAAAAAAATTATATTTTGGTTAATTTATTTATATAGCTCATTATCTTGCATTATATATTTGCATTGACATTTCATGATTAGATCACGCTTGTATTTATTTTCTCTCACTACTACTGTACACTCGGTTCGTACTGCCCGCGCGTGCAACGTTGCCATATTTCCATGTTTCGCACATTTAATATGGCGGCTGTAGTAGCAGTTTTCGCACATGACCCAAACGACTCTACTTTTTTTTGAGATTTTTGAACAAATACGACGGTGACATCGGGGGGGTTTTTTTTTCTTTAAATAGTAAAAAAAATAAAGTTTCTAATAATATTTTTTTAAATCTGTACGCTTATATATCACGGGCTTTATTTTCTTATTTTCTTTCAAATTAGGCTACTTCCGCTACGATTAACATGCGTTTTAATGGGACTGAAAAAATTAATTTACGTAATAACTATACGATGAAGTCTAATTATTTTTTTTCTAATCGACGCAGCATCGTTCACTCTACAACATATTTTAAATTTGAAGGTCAAATTTAAATTGTATATTTTGGGCATACATCCTTAAATAAAAATAATGATCGCATCGAAACGCATAACCAAAAAAAAAGTCGAGGACTACCTTATCTTTCGATATGGCAAAATGAGTTTGAATATGAATATTAATAATTTCAGCGAGTTTGCAATAGATTTTAACAAACTATGTCGAAGAACACTGTCTGCCACACACAGAAAATACATGCAATTATAACACAAAAAAAAACAATATATACATGTATATAAACGAACTGTATAGACAGACGCGCGTCGATTCGGATTGACATGAAATTAGCAGCGCACAAGGGTGTGAATTTGGCGATAGTCGAATAAGGGTCCCCTTTCGATATGGCAAAATGCGTTTGAATGTGAATATTAATAATTCTTAATTATTTCAGCGAGTTTGCAATAGAATTGAACAAACTATGTCTAAGAACACTGTCTGTCACACATAGAAAGTACATGCGAAAATTGGTCAAGACAGTTATCACCGTTTCGGAGAAAAGTGGTGACAAAGAAATAGCCCCAATCAGCTGATCGCAGTGAAACGCATAACTCCCGTCTTTTTGCCCTGCGGGCAGTCGGGAGTTAAAAATCCCCGAGTACCAACTTTCGCTTTCATCAAACGATTTTTGCATTTATGGTCCGCCATCTTGAATTTCCAAATTTTGAGTGCAGATTTGTAATCAGCGACCCCAAAAACCCTCGAGTACCAACTTTCGCTCTCATCAAACGATTTTTGCATTTATGGTCCGCCATAATGGATCCGCCATCTTGAATTTTCAAATTTTGAGTGCAGATTTGTAATCAACGACCCCCAAAACCCCCGAATACCAACTTTCACTTTCATCAAATGATTTTCGCTGTTATGGTCCTCCATATTAGATCCGTCATCTTGAATTTCCAAATTTTGAGTACAGATTTGTAATCAGCGACCCCGAAAACCCCCGAGTACCAACTTTCGCTTTTATCAAACGATTTTTGCAGTTATGGTCCGCCATATTGGATCCGCCATCTTGAATTTCCGAATTTTGAGTGCAGATTTGTAATCAGCGACCCCGAAAACCCCCGTGTACAAAGTTTTGAGCTAATTGCATGTAAGGAAAAATGTGTGCTTCAAAGGGTTAAAACCATTAAATTCGTAACGTCGATGAAGGGGAAGCAGATTGAACAAAATAGATGGAGAAATTTTTAAATCGCAAATAAAGAGGAAAATCGAGAGGGGGTGGTTCACCCTGTCAGGGTGTTGTATTAATTTCGCAACATGAGAAAACGTTGATTCGGAGCTGTTGTGATATTTTGAATCCGCAAAAACATATAAAACAGGGAAAAGGCAACGGCAACAGGAAAATTCAAATAAGGGGTAGTTCACCCCCTTAAGGTTGCTATTTTTCAAAAATACGAAAACATGTGAACTTTATTTTGATGTTTTTATGGAAATAGAACCCCTTCCATTCCATTATATTCACCCCTTTTTAATGTGGGGTGAGAAACAGATAAATGCAGGGGTGGTTCACTCCCTAACTTTTTTTTCGTTCGCGTGGTGGACTTTTCATCGCTTTGAATAAGAAACATTTTGGTTTTTGTTTTATGGAAATCGGTTGAGTGCTTGTTGGAGAAAATGCAAAACCACCCTTTGACATGTCTTATTTTGAAGGGTGGTTTCACCCCTTAAAACCGTTTTTCCGCCGAAAAAAAAAATACGTGTCTCTTAGTTTCCAATGCTCTTTCACATACAGGAGTTTCAAGAAAATCGGAGGCGGACACCAAAGTAGTGTTCCTTGTTAGATGGCTTAAATTCACCGATCTATCTTAAAGGTCGAAAAAAAGATCAAGCCCCACCAGGGAGACCCCTCCGGGCTTGATTTTCAAAAACTTGAAAATCCCAAAGTTGTAAGTCATCGTAACTGATTGGCGACGGTTTCGAAGAGGATTTTCGTAAAGTTTGGGAATGGTGTTGGTTTAAAACCCCGATATTTCAATTGCAGTTATTTGCCGTTGTCATTCTGTAATAACACTTGGACAGAGCCGACGGTACAGTTAATTACTATGAATCTTCCGAAATTTTTAATGCCCTCACGACCGCCTACAAAAATATTTTCATTAAAATAAGTGAATATAAATAAATTTAACAAAAACGTTTTTTTTTTAATAGTTTCTTCAATTCATCCGTCATGCGTTCTCTACTTTTCTTTCTTACGGTTCTGGTTGTTTTTGCAATAAAATGCGCACATTCTGAATCGGTAAAACAAATTAATATTGAGAAAACAAAACAAAACTTACAAAAGTGATGAATATTAAAATGTGCTTATTGTCTTTTTTTCCGTTTTTAGCTTGCTCATCGACAATGTCAAGAGCGCGGTTATCTGGGAGCTTGCCAAGTAAATTTTATGAAAAAAGTCGAATCGTCGATATTCTGTACATTGAAAAAATGTTGCATTGTTTATACTAACAAGTCGCATTTTTATTTTAATTCTAGATGAGAATATGGAGGGGATCGAGGCGCAGATGTGAAAACTTAAGATGTGCATTAAATAGTACAAGGATGAATTTTTATCGTTGGAGAGGCATTGGACCAGCTGCCATTGGGACCAAATGTGGTACAAATTATGTAAGTAAAATACCAATCAAATGTTTTTCTTGCTCCAATCAGCTATTCCATTATTTAAGTATCTGCTCCTATATTAAATACAGAGGAATATTTGTAGTAAATTTGGGATTTCACGTTTTCATCTTTTTTACATATAACAGAATATAAAATCCTGATTAAAAACTACATAACAAAAGTGCAGCATTGAAAAAAATCATATAAAAAAATATGAGAGTTTGGCGTCTGAATATTGCGCATTAAAGCATAAAATTATATTATGAAAATAATGTATTTGTGTTTCAGATTTGTGATATACAGAATAGGTGTGTACCTGACCCTGACAGCGAAGAAGTGGAATCTTTTCCTTGCCTCTAGGATAGGCTAGAAACTATATTCAAGAAATCGCACCAAAGTTTAACAAGTGTATTTTTTATTGTTCCGGCCATCAATTGAATAGCCGATGAATTTCTTTTAAATTACGATAAGATATAATGGATATTTTTAAATTCTTCAAATAACTATTTTCTCCATAATCGCAAATTTCATGTATTTTTTCTAATGAATCCTCTGCTCGAGAGTACTGAAGTAATTTTGTTCTCGGAAAAGTGCCTCGAATTATCTTCTTATCAAAAATATACTACGACCACGGCTATATTCTGATATTCACTGCCAGTTGTGCGATTATATGATAATCAGGCATACCTATATTTAAGGACTCACAGTACTTATAGTGAATATCGGATTAGGACCTACGTAGCTCAAATGTCTTCCGATTTCATTATTACAATCGGACATTGGTTTGGGAATCTTTTGAAATTATAATCTCACGAAAGTATCGTCCGAAGTTTGCAATAAGAAAGAGCGCCGTGCGAAACGTCGAAAAAGTAGCGATCTGCGTCTTTGGTTGGTCCCGTAAATTATATATTTTTCCGTAAACATCGATTTGTGCAACAGCGTATTCTATGTAGCGATAATACATTTGTACACATATTTGAATAACGGAATTAAATATCAAATACAGTTTCACATTAAACTTTCGTTTTATTTTTTTCTTTTCCTCGAGTGTGTGTTTTATCCGAAACCCTTCGACCAATTCAGATGCACGAAAATTTGAGTATATGGCATTGACCCAATGTTGCCAAGTTTTGCAAAAAATCGTACGTGCCAATGGTGAGGAAGTGTTGAAAAAATTCTCATGGAAACCTTGCGACGTCCGCTGTTACGTTTCTAAATTGCTTTTGAAATTGTGACTAGAAAAGCTGAGTAGTGGAAATTTTCTTTTTCATTAAATCGTTTAAAGCAATCATAAAATTGAATAATAATATTGAAATTTAAAAAGATCTAATTAAGTTTTTTTTTCTCCAAATCATGATCCTCCAAATCTCCATTGAATAATTATTATTTGTGGTGACTGAGGGCCGTTAACGTTAATCGAAGTTTGAACTCAGTTCATCCTATGTCAAAATTATATTTAAAAAATTGTAGTAAGTTTAAACCGCGTTGAAGAAAAAGGCCATTAGGGGCACGCTTCAAATAAAAGATCTGAAGTATGATCGGATCTCAGTGACACTTCAGACTTTCTAGCATTGCTTGTCGTTATCGCGCCTGTCGCTGTCGTATCCTTCCGAATTGTACCTTAAGTTATTCAAATGACATCACAAAGATGACCGAAAAAAATCTGGATGCCTTTTTGGATATCCAAAAAGATGCTTTGGTTCACTAATTGTTTTACAATTATAGTGTAATTGTATTACAATATAGCGGCATCAAAATGTTAGCTTGAAGACAACATGTACCGTTAATGAATTGATAACTGACAGTTACCCTTTTTGGTTGTCAATATATTATGTCGTCCTAAAGTTACTATATAGATATATCCAAAAGGTGTCTTTTTTAAGATATAAAATTGCAACCTCCAAAGGATGTCTTATAGACAACGCAAAACAGTTAACAAAAAGATATTTGAACGGAATTAATTAGTTGTAACTAAAATATATCTTATTTATCACTGAAATGGGATGGGTATCAAAATGATTAGTGCGACCACATGGATCTTTAGAGCAACCATGTTTCTGAAAGTCACTTTGTTAATCCTACAGACAACCACCAGTTAATCCTACAGACAACCACAAACGAACGGCATTATAGGTTGTACGGTCATTGCTATGAAAGAATAAAGACGAAAAAGTAACCGTATGAGAACGCATGATATTTCGATACAACTCCTGTTTTATTATGGTTGCGTTCTGGTTTTGAGGTAACCTTCGGAACATTTTCAGATGGTTGCTTTCTAGTTTCCTATGGATTATGAGAGATAATTGAAAACTGAAGGCAACCATATTACTTTGTTTCTCAATGGACGTTTTATGGTTGTTTCTTGATGCATAGCAACTGCTGTATTAAAGTTTAATTATGGTTATTTTGTTACTTTCTATGGTCAGGAAAACCATGAAATAACTACAAAAAACCAAAACCCAATTCATAATGGTTTTTTAACTAAAAAGCAATGGTTGCCTCGATTTACTAGGGCGATATCATGAAGAAGACAACATTACAGCAACAATAAAGTAAATATTATTGATAAATCTCCGAACGGCAACTTTCGGATGCTCGTTCGACTTTTCAACATTTTTGGCAGGAAGTTTGTAACATGTCATTCAAAGTAAAGCATCTACACGGTTGCTAGATTGGGCGATAAAGCGCCCAATTTGCCTATCTTTTGGGGTAACGTTAATTCGTGCAAAAAAAGGCACATTTTTGTGAATTTTTTTTTGACGACACAGTTAAAATCTATTTATTAAAACCAATGGTACATTAAAGTATAACATTCGAAGAATATTGTGTAAAATTTTCATGAAGAAATATTAAAAAATACGGCAATGGCAGCAATTATTCGGAAGCGTCTCGGAAAAAAGTAGAATTGCGGTGCCCCTCATAACTCGGTGCTGGATCATCTGAAATCAAAAAATCAAAGTTCTTTCGTTAGATAATCGCTTTTCCCAGGTAACGCTGGGAGGGTTTTTCGAAATTTCAATTTTTCACTATTTGGGAACACTTTGAAGTGAAAAACGCGATTTTTGCGAAAAAAATCGGATAATTTGTTATTGTAAAATAAAAAATATTAACGAATTTGAAAAAAACTCTCCAGCCTTACCTCGTAAATTATGTACAGAAATAGTGTGCAAAATTTCAAAAGAATCGGTGCAGTAGTTTTGAAGTTATGAGGGGCACCGACTTCGAAAACGTGAGTTGTGGGAAAAACGCCCCAGGTGTTTTCTGATGTGCTGAGTCATGTATGAGGTGCGGTTGCTTAAACCACTGTATCTTCGTTAGTTTTGCTCCGATTCATCTCAAATTTTCACACAATATTCTTGAAAGGTTCTCCATTCAGAAAATCATATAAAAAAATGCAAGAAAAAAGTTTAAAAACGTTACCCCGCCCGACGTCTGGCAAGCCTGAGCATCTACCGAATTACTTTTACACGCCCGTGTGAAAGTGCGACAGCGCTCAGCCTTGCGCAGGCTATTGTGATTCTTTTATTCTTTCAGCACTTGGCATCGAGCCGCTTTTTTATGGGGACGATGTTTGTGCTGGTGTTATATCACTTGTTGTTATTTGTTTTTTTCTAAGAAGGAGCCTCTCATAACTTTTCGTGAGGGTTTGGTTTTTCATTTTTGTGATTTTTCTAGGGGGGATTCTTTTAGCTTTTGATGAGGGTTTGCCTTTTTAGAGGAGGTTTTCGTGAGAGATTTTTACAGGGGTCGGCTTTTTCTGAGTTTTCGTAACTTTTTGTGATTGGTTTTTTTGAGAGGGGACCTCTGGTATAACTTTCTGTGGGGGTTTAGTTTTTTAGGATTATAACGTACACGAGAAACCACCTGGATTGCAAAATAGCGAGCAGAAAGAGCAGCCGTTTGATAATTTATTTCATTTTGAAGGTTCCGCGAATTTTAAAAGAAATCCTTGAGATCATCACGTCCGTTTTTCCATTTTCTACTGCGATAAAATTGTTATTGTTGGCTTAAAATAATTGTTTCGGAAATGACACCACAAATATGGTTTTGCGATTTTTGTTTGCAAAATAATTCAAATTTCACGCGATGGGCTGAAACAATATGGTCATAACTATTATTACAAATATTATTTGGAAAATGTAACAAAATAATGATTTAACTACAATTAAAAACGCTCATTCCAGGTATGCAACGTTGAAGTGTCGTCAAAAATTCGATTCCATGCCCTGTGATTGGAATGTTACGGTTCTTGTTTTTGGAGTTTTTGACACTTTTTCTTTCTGAAATTTTGTTTTTTTCAGCCCGGAGGGGCGGGAGGGGATGTCATTCTTCCTTAAGGTCTGTTTCGAAAAAACAATTGTACGGGAGAAAAATGGTTCGCAGGATTTAAACTGACTGAACGACTGATAGATTGTCTCAAAGTTTATTTAATTGGCGCTGAATTTCAAACGCTTGATTCATAGACGACAATCTGCATGAATGGTCGGCTGGTGGACGAAGAGGATGAAGATGCAGACGCGATGTCCCGCAAAACGGCTTCGACTGCTTCCTCCCATTCCGTGTCCTTGACTTCGGTGCGTCCGCTGAGGGTTCTTTTGAGACGCGGCATAGAGACGACGGTAAGAACTTTTCTGCAATCATAAATAACTCGAGTTATTATAATTTCTTGCTCGAGGCGAATTTTCGTCGAAATGGGGCTGGGTAACTAACCCTAGATCCTTACAACGGAGTCCAAAAGAACTTCAATTTTTTTTAGTACAGAATTTCTTTATGCAATTTTCCGTAACTTTTTTCCGTTCTATAGAGTTTTCATCATTAAGCGTTCACCACATGTGACTTTATCATACACTATTCTTTTCGTTATCAAAAAACGAAGAAAATGGTGTATAATTAAACCTTATTATCGCATACGAAAAAGATTTTATGCTAAAGAAAAAATTGCGACCGTTTTCAATCCCCGTTGTAGGGTTTACGTTCGGTTAATCGATGGTAGGATTGTAGGGTTAAAAAAAGGATGAAAAGTGACCTCAAATCCGAATGGAAGGCTGACATATCTCCACCAGCATGTTCACCCAACCTCCGGAGGCTCTCGGCAAAAGGACCTCTGAGGGCTTGAAGTCTTCGCCAAGATTGTGCATATCGTCGTCTCACCAGTTCGATTATCGTTCCGGTGAGGGCGAGACCAACGAGAATATACAACGTACAGAGCAACATGTATTTCGGCTTTTCTGTAGTCAAAACGATTATTTACACGTGGATATTTGATCGGTCTAAGATGAAAAAGCGAAGGAGAAGCAAAATGGAATTAAATGGCTCACTGGGCACGAGATCACCAAAGCCAATGGTCGTCATTGTCACGAAGCAGAAATAGAATCCGTCGAAAAATCCCCAATCGTCTTCCCAGAGCATGAACATTCCGGCACCGCAGGCCAAGTAGAGAAAGAGAAGAAGAGCCGCAGCAAAAGCTCCTGCATGTGCATTTTGTTCATAATGGAAGAAAAAATGTTGACGTTAAAGTTACTCAGCATCATCAAAATCAGAAAAAATCTATTTTCCGATGAAAAATCGTTCAAATTGACACCAGGCCATAAATTGAGTGTTAAGGAGGTCGAGGAAGTTTACCCAAAGATCGTCTGCCGGCAAGATTACTGGGCATCCAGGAAGTCGCTGCATCCGGAAGTTTGGAGCTTATTCGCGAGGCGATGGAGCTTACAGCTTCAGCGAAGAGTTTACCCCAATCGGCGATCACTGTAAGAGTTAAGGGAATTCCACCAAAGGCGAATATGATGCAAAAGACTCTACCCCAACTAGTTGTTGGGACGACATTCCCGTATCCTGGAAGAATGTGATTAATTAAGAGATTTTTGTATTTTATAAATTGAAACTTTCAGTCAATAAGTTAAGTTGAATGGCAAAATTGAATACCTATAGTGGTAAGTACAGTACTGGCGAAAAAAACAGCTTGTATAACGCTCCAGCGTTCGGTAGTGACGGCAGCCAGAGAACCCCTTTCATTTTCGAATCTCAGAGTGCCTGAGTCCTCGAGGAGACTTGCAAAAAGACCTCCTTGAGTAGCTTCTTGAACTACATGCTCGTAGGCTCGCAACTCGTATCTCATCTGTCATTAAAGAGTTGCTCTAAGAAATAACACTAAGGGAGTTCAGGGCAAAGTGGGACAGATGACCAGAATGAGACATTGGGACAAAATGGGGCAGACTGTGAAGATGAGACAGGGTGAAAGTGGTACAGATTTCCAACCTGAGGAAGACTACGAAAATGGGACAGGGTCAAAGTGGGACAGATTTAAAAAATGGGACAGACTGTGAAAATAGGACATGGGGAAAGTGGGACAGATGAGCAAAATGGGACACCGTTTTCGCTTACAGTTCCTTGCTTTTGTATCAATATTCAAGTATTTATATTTTTAATAAATTGAGTACTTTGAAAATCAACAGATGTTTGACAGAGCATCAACATTCTTTGATTCGAAAATACGTTCTAGTTTCATATTTTTTCTTAAGGCCTTACATACGTCCAGAAATTTCAAAAAATCGATTTTTTTTTTACAGATTATTATTCTCTATAGTTTTAGGCGTATTTCCGTGTAAGTCGATTGTACAAATTCCCCATAGATCGAAAGTCATTGTAGAAAACGTGACTGCCCAACGAGAGTCTGATGCGCGCAGGTAGATGTCTCGAACGAAACGCACTTGAAACTTTAAATGCATTTTTCTCAAAACTACTTTTTCTGGCACGGTCTGCATGATAACTCATACAGTTTTTAATATTTTTTGATGCTTTTTTTTTTAAATATTCGAAATTGTTTTCTCTATAGTCTGTCGAGTCGGATTTTTGATGTTGTGATTAAAAAATTTTATAAACATAATTAAAGTGTGACATTTATGACACAAAATGCACACTTTTTTTTAAACTGCCGTAAATTGCCAAAATTTTTCGAATTTCAAAAATCCGGCTCGACAGGCTATAACTACAACTTTATTTTACAAGAATTTTTTTACGTTTTGCAGATCCATCAGCATTTCAAGAAGAAATGATGCAGACCATGGAGCAACTTTTTTCATAGTGCTTCGGAAAACGTGATTTTTTATGTTGTAATTTTTGAAAAAAAAAAATGAAATAAATTTTTTTATAAAGTTTAAATACTAATAAACAATGTGTAAAAATTATTTTTATTAATTTCTATTGCTATCTCTTCTAAAAACAGTTTTTCTTTTAGCGCGTTTTAGGCGCTGCTGGACGTATGTAAGGCGTTAATTTTTTTTTTCTTGCTCTTAGGGATTCTCACCAGACTCTCGAGATTCGATACATCAGTGTTATTAAGGATTCTACCGATGAATTGGCGTCTCCGATCATAGAGGGACGCTCGAAGATGTCTCAACCGTTCCAACTCTGAGGGAAGTTCCAATTCCCGGAATATCTGAGTGTACAACAATAAAAAAAAAATATATTTTCATTTTTTTTGAACTTATTCATTGAAAAATAATTTTAGAAGAATTCCCGACTATTTTGGAGACTCGACGCACACACTTGAATCGTTCGTATTAGTATCAATATTAATACAAGAATTTGAACGCAACGTTACGCAGATATCTGCCAGTGTTGTACGAAAATAACGATGATCCGAGGCCGATGAACCAGGCCAATGCTATTCCTGGGGTTGTCGGATAATTACATTCCCATTTTTCATATATTTTTTGCAAATTAACATTTTTGCAGCTCACAAAGTAACAATTATAGTTGTTGCAAAATAATAGTTATAATAATTTTTCAAAATATTTTATTGTTATCGTAAAACAATCGATATTGTTCTTCAAGAGAGAGAGAGAGAGGAGGATTGATTGATTGTTCATTAATCATTAATCGTATTCTTATAAATTTCGCGGGATTTGGAAAAAAATAAAAAATAAAAATAGAATTATGCAAAAATAAGGAAATACAAAACGAAAATAAAAAGAAGAGCGTGCGACCTTCGATAACAGCTCATCTGGTTAAACTCATGGAATACAAAAATAGTCCGTAAGAAAGTGCGAGAGGGGGGAGTTTGTGTATTTGAACACGAATCGTTTACTCTTTGTTTTTTTTTTAGCTCACCAAGCCACCGATAGCTGTGTAAAGCATAAGACCCAATAGAAGACGCACCGGTCCGACCATAGTTTTCATAGTTTTCAGTGTTTTTTGATCGAATAAAGAATTTTTAATAACACCATTTCTTAACACTGTTTTATCATCGAACGTTTCGATCGAAACGCCGTTGCACTCTTGGCGGGAGAATCGGACTTTATGATTGATCGTCATCTTGTTTAAATTTTTAAAGAGCACAAAAAAAATGATTTATTGATGAAAACTTTTCATTAAAATATGGCCAAACATTTTTTTTTGAATGGATCAATTGAACGAACAAAAAAAGGAATTAATTAAACAAACGAACAAACAAAAATCTCTAAACATGCCCGTTTTCTGCGAGCTTTTCCGCACGACTGCAAGAAAATTGTAGCATCCGGCCGCACGTATCAATCTCGCCCACGCTACAGTTGCTATAACACACACTCGACAACCTCAGAAAGCGAGTGTTATATTTTCAGATTTTGCATTTTATCGATGAGTAATAAAATCAATTTAAGTCAGTTTTGTGGAGAGAAAAGATCTTACAATCAATTTCTTTGCACCGGAAGTGATATTTTCAAACCAGAGTTTTTCCTTGTTCGTTCTCAATTCGGCCGCTAGAGATCGCTGTCGAATGATCCGAAATGAGCAGTGAAACGCGAATAAACCAAGAAGCCACGTGCTTCTTGTTGTTATCGTTTTTTCTCACTTCCGGCAAATGTCCGGATTTTCACACTCGCGAAAATTAGCAAAAAAATGATTTTGGTTTTTCGGTTTTTTTACATTGTTAAATAAATTTTTTTGAAAATTGTTGCGGCGCGAAGGAATTCGTGGTGAAGTTCCACGTGTGTTGCAAACTTCGGGCAATTCGATATTCCTTCTCCAACAAGAAAGAGAGAGAAAGAGTAATAACCGGTGTTCGCCGTCAACTTTTTCCTCCACAAAATCTCTTTGACTCTCATGTGGCAGACTTGCAACATTGGTGAAAGTTTTATAATAAAAAGTGGTGAAACTCGGTGAAAAACGGAAATATATCCTGAAAAATGGGTAAAGCGAAAAAGGGAAAGCGTTCTGGCAAGGATGACGATGTGTGAGTTGAAATTTTTTAGACAGATGGTTTACTCTGTTGCCACACGCTCGTGTGGCATTTTACCTTTATCAATCTTTCGTATTTGTACCATTTGTTATATATTTTCTAATTTAAAAGCCAAGTTTCGTCTCTGACGTAACAACTTGGACGAGCCAATTTTCATTTTCCCTACGATGATGCAATACGTCCACTGCCATAATACCTTTTAGGTTATTTTCACGTTCACAATGTTAACCTCCGAGCATTGCTCCGATTTTTCGTAATTATTTATAAATTTTTATTACTTTCGAAATAATCGACGAATTTTCCAAAATTTATTACAAATTTTTTCAAATTTGTGCAAAAGATCGAATGTTTATTGTTGCATTTTTTTAGAGCATAAATAAACAGAAAAAAAAATTGCCACTGCCATTTTTTCGAAGCAGAGACACTAGTTTTAGACTTAAACTGATTAATAAATTGCAACCTTGATTTAGTAAACAGCGGCAGAAGGATTACCAATTTTTTAAAATGGAGTAATTTTTTTTACTACATAATTTGATTATGCCGCTATTTGCCATTACCATTAAAAAAAGGAATTAGCGTAATTTTTGTGACCAAAAAAAATTACATTAATACAACAACGAAAAATTTCAGGGAAAGTGACATGGATGTAGAAGAGCGAAGCACGACAGAGTCGTTGAAGAGTAAAGCAAAAGACAAAAAGAAAAATAGAAAAGGAGATGACGTAGATGATTTGGCTGATGACCTTCGGGAGCTCAAAGTGGAGAAACATAAGGCTGGAAAGAAGAAGTCCAAGAAAGGAGGCCAGGGTGATTCGGACGATGATTCTGTGTCTTTGAGATCGAAGGCGAAGGGAAAAAAGAATTTAGGAGATGATAATGAATCCGACAGAGAGTCAGACAACGAGAGATCCAAACCAAAATCCAAGGGTAAAAAGAATCAAGTCAAAAAAGGATTTGCCGCTTTGGATCTTGGTTCCGAAGGTTCTGGCTCGGATGACCGATCGGAAGAGAAAGTTCCTAAGAACCAAAAGAAGAATAAGAAAAAGAACAGGAGAGCGGCAGACTCGGAGGATGATTCCGAGGACGAAGCTCCTAGACCCAAGGGACAAAAGTCTCAAAAGGGACAAAGAAATCTAGAGGCTTCTGACGATGATGATGGTTTTATCACAAAGTCTAAAATTACTAAGAATACTAGAGGCAAAAAAGGTAAAAAGAATGTGTCCGATGATGAGGACGACGAGTCCGAGGAGGAACAACCCCAAAGAGGAAAAGGAAAAGGGAAAAAAGGAAGGAAAGCTTCTGAGTCCGAAGAAGACATGAGCAACGTTGCGAGAAACAAAGCGAGCAAAAAAGTTGCTCCTAAAGGTAAGTTTTTAAGTCTAAGAACTTCTAGACACAATAAAACTTTGACAAATTTTCCATGCAGGATAATGTCGAATATGTTGAAAAAAAAACCTCGAGTTTGAAAAAAAAACAATGAACAATATTTTGGTTCACAATTCAGATAATTTTTCAGTGGCACCTGCAAGAGGGGGTTTCGCATTGTTAGAAATCGATGACGACAATGACGACGAGCCCGAGGAGCAACCGATGACCGAAGAAGAATCAGAAAAGGCAGAGAGCATGGAGAGAGTTAAAGCACATAAGATCCAAGAACCTCAAGGCAAGAAGGGCAAAAAAGGAAAGAAGAAGCGTAACGACAGCGAGGAAGACATCGAAAAAGTCCTAGCGGAATTGGAGATGGAATATTCCGGTAAAAAGGTAGAACCCAAAGCAGCGGTGATCGCGGAGCCAGAAGAAGAAAAATCTGATGAGAAGAGTGGCAAGAAAAAGGAAGTAGAAACGAACGACAAGAACGAAGAAGAGGTCGATGAAGATGGAAAAACTGTCAAGACTGCTGCTCAGAAGAAAAAGGAGAAGAAGGAACGAGAGAAACAGAAGAAATTGGCCCAGAAAAAAGCGGTAAGCGATTTTATTTCCTTTCTATTTATCAAAATGTAGAGACTCGTGTTGAGGATGAAAATGTTGGCAGGAAGCTGGCAAAAAACCCGAAAGCGGTGATGCAACGAAAGGAGACTCGACCGAGAAGCAAACTGAAAAGGTAGAGCAACCGGTCATTAAGGCTCAAGCACCAGGTGACGATGAAGTCGATGGCGAAGTTGGGGATGATGCCAAGAAAAAGAAGAAGAAAGGGCCTGTGAAGGAAGATCCTAAAGAGAAGGGTGAGAAAAACTTATCGAAAAAAGGTTGACATTTTACAAACTAAATTGATTAACACAAATTTCTTAAAATAATAATTTAGTAAAGGGACCTGGAAGAAAAATAGTAGCTGCTATGCAAGAAGCTTTGAAAAAGGCGAAAGAGGACGAGGAGCGATTACTGCGAGAAGAAGAAGAGAGAATAGCTTTGGAAGAAGCTCGAGAAAAAGCTCGTCTGGAGCAGCTGCAGCTCGAACAAGAGAGAAAAGAGAAGAAAAAGTTGAAGGAAAAGCAGAGAAAAGAGCGATTGAAAGCCGAGGGTAAACTCTTGACGACGAAGCAAAAGCAAGATCGTGCTAGGGCACAAGCAATGCTGGAAGCGTTAAAAGCTCAGGGACTCGATCTCCCTGCGCCTGGAGAAAAAAAGAAGGGTCGACCTTCTTTGGGCACACGAATAAGACCCAACAAAATGAAACAACGTCCCAGTGTCGAGGAAAAGGATGATAAAAAGTCGAACGACGAGGAGAAAACTGATCGCGTTCAGGTCGAGATCGTCGATCAACAATCTAAAGTCGAACAGGAACCTAAAAAAGAGGAAGAGGTTAAAGACTCTTGGGACGTTGATACGAGCGAGGGTGAACCTGAGGAAGGTAAAACCAATTGAACATTAGATCGAAAATAAACAGAACGCTAAAAAGACGCAAAAAGACATTTTTTTAACATAATTTTTTCTATTAAATTCCAGAAAAATCAGACAAAAGACCGAAAGGTTCGGAATCAAAGGTAGAAAAAGAAGGTTCGAAGAAAAAACGGAAAAACGAGGAAAAGGCGGACGAGAAGAAGGAATGTTCGGAGAGTGATTCCGAATCAGGAAGCGGGGGTGATTCGGACTCGGAGGAAGGAAGCGAGGATGATGACGAAGACGAGGAAGATGACGATGAGGAAGAGGAGGAAGAAGAGGAAAGTGGTCCTGAGGACAAAATGACTGACGCGGAGCGCAAGAAAGAACGAGCTAAACAACGAATATTGAATCGACGTATAGAAGCAGAAAAGAACAGAACTCTGGATGTTCTCCGTGCTGCAGTTGTTTGTGTACTCGGTCACGTAGATACTGGAAAAACCAAGATTTTGGATAAATTGAGACGAACTAATGTTCAGGACGGTGAAGCCGGTGGAATAACTCAACAAATCGGTGCGACGAATGTTCCGATCGAAGCTATTCAGGATTCGGCAAGACACGTCAGAGGGGTAAATTAGCTTTATTTTATCCACTTTTAAAAATTTATTTATTAATCCAAGGTTACTACTATGGGTTTTTGAGACCCAGCCAACTTTGCGTGCTCATAACTCGAGCAAGAAATGGTATTATTCGATTTTTTTTTTTCAAATAATTGAACAATTCTTGACTTAGCAAATGGCACAGGGCTCAACGTAAAAAAAAACGATTTGTTCCACTGCAGTCGAAATTTATAAAAAAATGCATTTGAATTTCGATGAAAATGAAGGTTCTGGTAGTGGAAAGACTGGAAATTACTTGCAATTTTGTATTCTCCGAATGTATCGTATCACCTCATGAATAATCAATCGTGAACTGTTACAGTTTGCTGAGAAAGAGTTCAGAATACCCGGCCTGTTGATCATAGACACACCTGGTCACGAGTCATTCAGTAATTTGAGGAATCGTGGCTCGTCGCTGTGCGACATAGCCATTCTCGTTGTTGATATAATGCACGGTCTGGAACCTCAAACGATAGAAAGCATAAATCTACTGAAAACCAAGAAATGTCCGTTCGTCGTGGCTTTGAATAAAATCGACAGGCTAGTAGAGCAATTTATTGAAATAAATTTACAAAAGAATTTAAATAAATTGTTTGTCGCCCCCGCAGGCTGTACGATTGGCAAACGATGAATCGGAAAGATATTCAGGATATTATCAAGGCTCAGGCGATCAATACTCAACGAGAATTTGAGAAACGTTCCAAGGACACGATCGTACAATTTGCGGAACAGGGTCTGAACGCAGCGCTCTTTTACGAGAATCCTGATCCAAGGAGTTACGTCTCGCTCGTACCGACCAGCGCCATAACGGGTAAGAATCTGTTAAAAGGAATAATACATTAAAAGAAAAAAAACGATGAAAGAAATATCGACGCGACTTCTCGTCGTCATCGCCGTCGTCGTAATTTTCTCGTGACTATTCAAGAGTTCCAACAAATATATGAAATAATTGAATCGAGATAAAAATGTTGGGGCGAATCGATTCGGCAGGCGAGGGAATGGGAAATCTTTTGGCGCTGATAGTCGACGCTTGTCAGGGACCTTTGGCGAAGCGTCTGATGTTCAGCGAGGAGCTCCAGGCGACGGTTCTCGAAGTTAAAGCGCTTCCTGGTCTTGGCACAACGATTGATTGCATTTTGGTCAACGGAACTCTCCGAGAGGGTGACACGATGATCGTCGCGGGTACGGACGGTCCCATAGTAACACAAATTCGTTCTCTTCTCGTTCCACAACCTCTCAAAGAACTCAGAGTAAAGGTGAGACGAACGCCTTTCGTTCAGACTCATTCCAATGATTTTTCCAACGTCCAAAACATTATTTCAACGTAGTTCTTCTCCTTTGTGAAATTTAGAGCGCCTATATCGAGCATCGTCAGCTCCGGGCAGCACAAGGAGTCAAAATAGCAGCAAAGGATCTTGAAAAAGCGATTGCTGGTCAGTCGTTCGTTTTTGTTTAAAAAATCATCGTATCTCGAGATAGTCTTGCAATTAATCCTTTATTCTTACTCCATTTTCTCCTCCAGGTTTGAACCTCCAAGTAGCCCAAAAACCCGACGAGGTCGACGTCTTGAAAGAGGAAACAGCAAGAGAATTAAGCAAAGCTCTTGGCAATATAAAACTCGCTGAACGTGGTGTTTTCGTTCAAGCTTCCACTCTCGGAGCTCTCGAGGCTCTACTTGACTTTTTGAAGAGTAGCAAAATTCCGGTGAGTTCCATTTCGTCACTGTTTATTCAAATACGAATTAATTCAGATTCACGTTGCAAATACGTATTTACATGTCAACGACGAGCAACCTGAAGCACAACGGGCTTCAGTCACGTTTATAATCTCTCCGAAAATTCGTTTCGTGAATATTTAACGAAGTATAGCATTTTAGAAAGGGCTGTCGAGCTTTCCATTATTTTATTTTGAAAAATATAGGTTTTTTGTAAAATTTTCTCAAACAGTCCCTCGTTGCTCTATTCATTGTTTTTTTTTGGGGGGGTTTTGATATGTTCATTTACAAGAAGTTTGTATAGCATAGAATCGAAGATTCTGTCTCTCTCTCTGGCCGAGCTGTAGTTGCCAACGCTCCGTTCAACACGGAGCGAGCAGCAATGAACCACTTCCTTCTTAACAGTTTAGCAGGATACGGCTCATTGCTCGCGCACCGTTCTCCGCGCTCGTCATCCACACCGTTCTCTGTTTCTTTCTCTCTCGTTTTATACACTCAAACCGGAGGGTGTTCAACTCTACCTCGCACAACGAATCGTTTCAGCTTTATTATAACTCGTATTTTTCGTACGTATTTTCATCGACAATTGTAACAAGCTAAACATTCGTCTCACGTTTATCGTCGCTATTAAGTCGTAATATCGAAATCTTGGATTCCGCAATCGTTAGAATCTGAAAACTCCAAGTAATCAGTTCTTCGTAACGGATGAGAAGATGACGAAAATTAGAGGATCGTTACCGTGATTGCTACGGTCTCACATAATAGACGCCTTCCTTTTTCAGCGACCGCGGACTCGTCTCTACATTGTAGGAAATAATTGATCTACCGAGTTGAGACGTATCGAGCTCATGAACGTTAAATTCCTTGAGACGAATCGATTTTAAAACGAAAACGAAACAAGTTTTCATGTCAAAGTAGGAAAGAGTCGAAAACGAAACCGGATATCGAATTTTATCCCGAGATTTACTGCCACGTTTGTTTGAGAAATGAAGTGCTGAAAAAGCTCGCGTTGAATTGTTCGATTTTGTTTTAAAAAAACTAGTGGGTATGTTGGCTCAATCGTCATTCGTTCGTGCTCATTGATGAAGCTCAAGAGAAAAAAGAAACGAATAAAAGTATTTTCGCGTGCGTCTTCGTGTATTTTTGGTGGGAGAGAGAAAAAGAAAGAGAGAGAATATAACGGAGAAGGGAGATGTAAAAAAAGATTGGAAAAGGATATAAACGTAAAATTGGAGATGCATGGCCAGAGTCGAGGCAATCACTGGCGATACGAGCGTGCTCGTAAAACGCACCGCTCATTTCCGGTCGGTCGCCACCGCGACGTTCCTTTCCCTCCTTCTCTCCTCCCCTCATCGATGGAGAATTCGACCAGGTGTGTCGTGCTTCCTCCACTTCTTTTCCTCTCTAATACGCTTCATCGAGTCTAGAAAAAAGGCAGGAAGAAAAAAAAAAGAGGCAAAGGAAAATACAATGAGAAAAGAATTTTTCGTTGGATTTGCATTGATTGAAATCAATTTATTTCGATTTTGCTGAATTAATCGAATCACTTTTCTCAGTGTACTCAACACATTTGCGAATACAATGAAATTTATATATCAGTGAACGAAGAGGATGGCTCTCGCGAATGTAGCCTTCTTCCATTTGCTTCGTTTTTCTTTTTTTCCTCTCTTTGTCTCGACGGGTTCGGATACCAAAAAAGGTCGTTGAAGGTTCCGGTCGGGTCGAACGAGTGGCGCGTTTGTGGGCTCTCCGGGACCGGTACTGGGACGGCAAAAGTGGACTCTCGAGTGTGTGGGGAATGGTCGCCCACGCGGGGGCGCCCATTCAATCGTTCCTTCGCTCGTCGCGCTTCTCTGTCGATTCCTCTACCCATCTTGTCTCTCTTTCTTTCTTTCTTTCTTTCTTTTTTCTTTCTCGTTCTCTGTCCAGTACGTCACGAAACACCGTCTCTCCAAAAAAAAAAAAAAAAAAAAAATCTTCCCCCATACCGCACGAGTGCCTCTGATCAGTTCGCAAATGGGTTTGTTCTGCGGTGAAAAAAAATAACATTTAATGCCACTCTTATTATTATCAAAGATACGATAAAAATTTCACTATCCGGTTTAGTTACCAACGAGGATTCCAAACTCGGCAGAACAACTTGAATTTTTTTGCTTGATCCCCGTCGAGATAAAAGAGATATGCGAATAGAGAAACGATCCGAATTAGTAACGCCGTACAAAATTACACTTTGATTAAAAATCAACTTGAAAAATTTACTAGAAATCGAAAAAAAATACAAAAAATTCTGGATTGATGAATCAAGCTCCATTGTGAAAGTATTTCTAGATGAATACGCACTGTGCACTGATCGCCGTTTTAACTCTGCATAGTCATTGAATTTCAATAATTTTTTTATAATAGCCAAAATGTCAAAAAATTGAAAAAAAAAAAAACATTTTCACTGACAAAAAATTTGATCCAAAAACATAATTACAAACTTTTTATTTTACTCCAAATTTTCGAGAGAAAACTCGAAAAAATCACTATTTTAGGTACTTTTTCTGTTTTATTCATATAATCGATTGGGAAATGAAATTTTTAGAGAACATTTGTAGGAAGCTAAACAAAATGATATTTTGTTTTTCCGGATATGTCACTTTTTGAGAAAATTTCGATTTTGAATTCTTCAAAAAGCTCATGAAAAAACGAATTGTAAGTTGGATTTTCGAAAAAAAAAAAAAAAAAAAAAAAAAACGTGGTACATTGAAAGTCAAAAGGCATTGAGTGGTTTTCGAGGACTGCTTAACCCAAGTATTTAAAAAGAATAATTAAAAAAATTGCTCTCCGTTGGTTGACAGTGAAAAAGAAGAAAAAAAAGTAGGCTCGGTCTTGTAAAAGCGTAAAATTAGCATAACGCACAATACGCGATATTGCACACGTGGAGTACTCGAACATTCTTACCGGAGACGAAGATAATCGAAGTAAAGAGGATGTTCGCACGATTCGAGCGCTACTTAAAGAAGCTCCTTTTGTACGAAGCATCGTCTCCCGTTGATCGTAACGTTTCACGAGAAGATGTTGTCTTCGTACGTGCGGGAAAATAAGAATTAGTCACAATTGTACACTGAAAAAAAAAAAAAATAAAGTATTGCCAACTACGCGATGAGGTTGAACGAATTTCATTGCGCCAATGGTCATATTACGTTTAGTTAATCACCCGGTGGTTGATCCATTGAAAGTCATGTCGTTGAGACAACTACGCCACGATTTTGTCGCTAAATTTGAATTTATTTCAGTTGAGTCTATTTCACGTGATACAACCGCAATAAATGTTTACATTGAGAAAAAACTAAACTTGAGATACACAATCGATTGAATTTGAAATAATCACACGGAGGTTGAATTGTATACAGTTTGTCCGTGATTTGATAAAATAATAACATCGAATAAACTTCTCTACGAGAATTGAATTCAATGACACCATAGATCAACGGAATATAATTTGTGATTAAGCTAATTACCTAGTAGTAATTTGGATGAAATCTTTTGTTACTATTCAAACAAATAAACCTTTTGCTAAAGCTACTAAATTTCGTTGCGCAAACAATAAGTTTTGTTTAATACGAATTAGGGGACGTTCATTAATCACGTGAGGCCCGAAGGGGGAGGGGGGGATCTATTAAAACGTCATGATAGATCACGACGGGGAGGATAGGAGTATTACAATTATCACGTATATTTTTTACGCAAAACTTTTTTTATATTGATTCCGATGAATTTGTATTTTTTTTATGACATTTATCCCAGTCACTATGTACAAAAAAGAGCCCTGAAATAGAGAAGAGTCGATACAACAATTTCCTTTTTCTAATCTAGTTTAGTAATCTAATTTTTGCACTGGCGTCGACCGCAATTTTTGTTAAATAACTCCATTCCGAATTTTTGACTAAAAAATAGTTCTGACTAAACCTGTTGGAAATTCAATTCTTTACAACCTTGGTCATAACAATTTTTGGTCTACCATCGATTTCTTTAACATAAATCTGAAAAAAGGGGCGAAATTAAATCATTGTATTATCTCCTTTATTTTAAACATCAACGCATAAATGAATGAAAACAACCTTGTAGGGAATTCAATTCTCTACCACTTTGGTCCTCACTTTTTTTCCTCCTACGATCAATGTTTTAGATTCTACGCGTACGGTAATGAGTGGTGCGAAAACATTATTCCACGAACCGTTCGACGACTACGTGTCTTTCTATAGCATAACATTCGAATTCTTTATTCAAAATAAAATTCTTTTCCGCATTTATTACCGCAGGGGTAGAGTTTCAGGCACGTCTTTTTGACGCGGTTTCCCCTGTAGGTGTAATCCACGCATTATTACTCGCAAGTTCAATCCGTTTTTTACGTTTTCTTATTGTTAGTTATATATTCTTATCTTAAGTTTTTAAAATCAGAATTCCATTTTGCTCTTGCAAGTGTTAATAATTCCAATGACGTATTTTTCATTTTTTTTTGTTATAAGATTTTGAAATCCGAATTACTTTTTCTTTTATTTTATGCGAGATATTAAAATCGGTTCTACGTAATTTTTTCCGATCCCAAAAACTTATAGAAAAAAAACGCCAAAAAAACAAAACAAACTTCCAAATAATAACGCGTGGTTTGGGCCTACAGAGCCACATAAAAAAAAAAATGTGCCCGAAACTCTACCCCTGTGGAGGTGCGGAGATGGGTTTTATTTTGAATGAAGATGATTCGAGTTTTATGTTATATAAAGACGTGCAGTTGTGGAATAATTCGCGAAAGAAATTTCTACCACTCTTTTCCTTTACCGCAGACATAGGACCTTAAATATTGATCCTACAAGAAAAAAAGGTAAGGACTAAAGTTGTAGAAAATTGTATTCCCTGCAAGTTTCTTCCTTTTCATTTACAGACTAAAGGTTAAAATAAATGCGATAATGCAATAATTTTGTCTTTTTTCAGATTTAAGTTGGAAAACATAGATTCTAAACAAAAAATTGTTATGACTATTTTTAGTCAAAAGTTAAAAATGAGCGAGTTATTTACCAAAAACAAATTCCCCCCAGAAATTGCGATAGTGGTCGTGCTATAGCAAAATCTGGTCGAAATTCTGGATTTATACTGCCAATGATCCTTCTCAAAGTTTAAAAAAAGGAAATTGTGGTATCGACTTACTTTCATTTTAAACGTACATCCAGACTGGGCTATATACCTTGGACTGATTATTGATATTTGATCGAAGACACTCTTTTTAACGTTTCAAATTTCAGTTAAACATTTTATTCGGAAAGCCTTGTGTGTACTTTTTCGATTTGTGTAAATCTAATGGCATGTAGTTTATGTTTATTCATGAAACAAATATTAATTTAAAGTTAAATGCTTAACGATTTATAATGATGTAAAGAGGTTTAAGGTCTTATGAGGTAAAGAGGTTTAAGGCCTATCGTACAATTAAAGTACGCTGTTATAAAAAAGTTTTGCCACCTAATTATGTCAGGATAGGCGCTCTTACGAGAGAGTAAAAAATCGATTAATCGTATTTACTATTGAAAGTCGCAAAATATAAAATCAAAAATATCAAGTAAAAAATATTTCAAAAATATATATATCAAAAAAAGTTTCAAATATTTCTTACAGTCCTTTCAAAATCATGATTTAGTACAATCACTGTACGGTTTTAATTATACAATGCAATTCTTTTAATTTAAACATTACTGATACAATTGACTGAAATACTTTTTCACATTTTCCGAGCAATGCCATGATACTATTTCAAATATTTATTGAATTTTATTCAAAAAATGTTTTGGCACCGTTCTCAGCACAATGCCTTTTTTTCAGTGTACGGACTGATCACGTGCGAGTCGTTTTGCGTTAATTTGCAAAATTTAACGTGGGATTTTTTTACTGATCGTTAAAAAACACCAAAAAAAAAAAGAGAAAAGAAATTAGAAAAACTTTAATTTTGTATTTAGTTCGATAAATAAAATGAGCAAATGCTCACTCGGTGTGTATTCTCTTGTATGCTGAGCATAGTGGGTGTACAATGTCGTGTAAAGAGGAAGAGACGAGGGGGAAAAAGAGGGAAGGAAAGTGCAACGACGAGAAGAATCGCGCTTTTGAGTTTACGCTCGAAAAATGGAAGGAAGCCGCTAATTGCGTCTCTTATATTTTCTCGCTTCTTCTGAAATATTATGACCGCACGATTACAGAGAGGAAGAGAAAATGAGAAAGATGGAGAGAGTGCGCAATGGTTGCGCTCTTGCGGGTAACAGTAGATCCTCGACGCTTTCGAGTTGGCGAAGTAAATTACCTCGATATAATAATGCTCCTCTCTTCTTCTCTTTCTATCTCTTTCTCGTGCGTAACTGAGCAGCAGAGCCACCCGTTATAGTATCCTCTGAATATCTATCTCGCGTTCTCGTTCCACTTCCCGTGTCTCTCCGGGATATCGTTCTTCATTGTGGGCCTCGACTTCCTCATTTATTTTCTCGACTTTGATACTTCTCGCAACTTTTTCATGTTTTCTTTCTTTCTCCTTTTTTTATTTTGCATTTTTTTTCTTAACCCTAAACTCCTACAATCTTTTTTTCAGAACGTAAACCTTACAACGAGGTCGAAAAGGATCCCAGTCTTTCCTTTAGCATAAAATGTTCCTCATAAGCGACAATAAAGTTTAATTATATCCCATTTTCCTCGTTTTTTTTCATAACGAAGAGAATGGGGTATGATAAAGTCGCATTTGGTGAACATTTAATGATAAAAACCGTATAAAATGAAAAAAAATTTCGCAAAAATGCAAAAAATAAGTTTTTTTACTAATAAATTTGGCGTCGTTTTCGACTCCGTCGTAGGGGTCTAGAGTTATCTTAGTAAAATTTCGAAAATAGTCAATTTTGAGTGTTCCGGTCCTGCGGAATCGTACCCGCCTTAATTGGCTTATCGGGATTTTTGTATATGTCGCGACTTATCGTTTTCCGTTGAGTTTAAGTGGGAGAGAAAGAACCGGAGTGTCGGTTGCCGGTTTCCTGTTGATTCCGTCGAGACTTTGCTCGATAACTTTTTTTAATCGTTATCAAAAAAGTAACCGTGTCATCGTCAGGCGGACCTCGAGGTTATAGGCTGCTCGAGAGAGAAAGAGTTTTACGGGTGACACTCTTTATTTCATTTACCGCTGCATGATCCTACGATACTCATCGTCGTTGTAGAGCGTCGCCTTTGGCCGCCGTAACGCGACACCTCGACGGGAGCGCTTAGCCACCCGTTCAACGAAACCGAGACAAAAGAAGAAACGATGAAACAACGAGGCGCGAAGCCCCTTATCAACCTACACTAGCTTGGATATCCGAGCCTCTCATCGTCTTCTTCCTCTTACTCCTTTTTTTCTCCTCTTTTTCTTCTGGGCTCGGTGTATTTATTTCCCATTTGCGAACGTAAGAAAAAGAAAGAAAGGTGCCACTACGTCAATTACACTCTTTCCACTTCAACAATAATCCAATTATTTAAGGTCGAGACAGAAACAACAACAACATCTCATAGTCAGGATTAGCCACGTTACAGTCCATCCAACTTTTATCCAGTAGATCCAGCTTTTCGTTATGATAATGAATTATCAAATAGCAAAAATCCCCTCCCGGGGAAAAAAACCTGGACAAGTACATTGGTGGTCCCTCGTTTCCCTATAATATCACAAAAAATCCAAAACCCCACTTAATTTTTTTTCTAATGTTTGCTAATTTTATTCATATCCCGGAGGGGAACCAATCATATAGATCACGAAATATCCGGCCAAAAACCAAACTTCATAATAAATGTTACATTGAATGTACTTCCACAGAACAAAACAGGAATCAGAACATTAAAAAATCAGCGTAATCAAGATGAGAAAAATACCACTTTTAATTGGTATGTAAGAAGTATCAATAGTATAGAAAAAAATGAAATAAGGTCACCATTTAAGTTACGTGCAGCAATAAAATTTATGATATCAGTACTAGGACAAGTATTTCTTTGGTGACTGAGAAGATATCAAGATGGACGTACCGGCAACTTAGGGCATGCAGTTGGTGCATTGCTTCTGGGATCTCCTAAGTCGAGTAGCTACTTTTGTTTTGGCTAGGGCGCGACCAATGTTGCCAGATAGTATTTACTTATATGACCTAATGAAACAACATTGCCTGCGCCGTGGCTAAAACAACGAAAAACATTCAGAAACCAGTCGAAAACTCGACACACAAACGCAGGAACAGGAAGTTTCGCATAAGATCCCGTACTTTTGTAATGTTAAAAAAAGACTTTAATTTATGTCCGTACATGATAGCACAGTTTTGTTTGATTGGTAATAATTTGATGAACGTTCACCACCGTACGTTGAGCGTATACGCACAGAGTACTTGTCCGGCCCATAACTTTTTATTAAAATTGCTCATTCAAGTGAAAATCAAATTGGAGGTGCTTTTCGTTGCATGCGTTGCTTTTCGCCGTCAGAAATTTATAAAAAAATCAATTCTTCTGCGAATTGCAGAATGGCCTTGTATCATACGCAACATTCGACGCCGATTCAATCGGAATAAAATGGTGATCGTAGTCATCATAAAATTGCATTATCATAAAGTGCAGTCAGTTATGAAATTTCTGAAAATGCGACTCAGTAAACCATTGCCAGCAATGTAGCGTATCATACTTTCGAAAACTACTATTACCAGCAATGAAAGTTATTATACTTTGGAAAGCTACTATTTATTAGTAGAAGATCTAAGTAACCACTGGTGAATGGTCAAAAGATCAATGCAGGCTATGAATGCACCATCAAATTTGTATCCAAAGTTTTAAGATCACGCAAATTTCACACAAAATAATCCCCCTCCGTTCGTTTCATTTTGACGTTCTTGGGCGCCAGCTATCAAAATAGCCCTTTATGTTTTGAAAATGAGAATTTAAACCGTTATACGGGATTAATCATAAAAAAAATAAAAATTAAATAAGACAATACCAACAATGAAAAAGTGCGTATTTATAACCCTTGATTTTTGAGAGAGACCCGTGATTTTTACTGGAATGAGCAATTTTAATAAAAAGTTATGGGCCGGACAAGTACTCTGTGCGTATACGCTCAACGTACGGTGGTGAACGTTCATCAAATTATTACCAATCAAACAAAACTGTGCTATCATGTACGGACATAAATTAAAGTCTTTTTTTAACATTACAAAAGTACGGGATCTTATGCGAAACTTCCTGTTCCTGCGTTTGTGTGTCGAGTTTTCGACTGGTTTCTGAATGTTTTTCGTTGTTTTAGCCACGGCGCAGGCAATGTTGTTTCATTAGGTCATATAAGTAAATACTATCTGGCAACATTGGTCGCGCCCTAGCCAAAACAAAAGTAGCTACTCGACTTAGGAGATCCCAGAAGCAATGCACCAACTGCATGCCCTAAGTTGCCGGTACGTCCATCTTGATATCTTCTCAGTCACCAAAGAAATACTTGTCCTAGTACTGATATCATAAATTTTATTGCTGCACGTAACTTAAATGGTGACCTTATTTCATTTTTTTCTATACTATTGATACTTCTTACATACCAATTAAAAGTGGTATTTTTCTCATCTTGATTACGCTGATTTTTTAATGTTCTGATTCCTGTTTTGTTCTGTGGAAGTACATTCAATGTAACATTTATTATGAAGTTTGGTTTTTGGCCGGATATTTCGTGATCTATATGATTGGTTCCCCTCCGGGATATGAATAAAATTAGCAAACATTAGAAAAAAAATTAAGTGGGGTTTTGGATTTTTTGTGATATTATAGGGAAACGAGGGACCACCAATGTACTTGTCCAGGTTTTTTTCCCCGGGAGGGGATTTTTGCTATTTGATATCACTTCTTTTTTCGATAGTGTTTTCATATAGTTCGCTTTATATAGACTCCAATGGAGTCTGTATATAAAAAAAAACTTACAACGTGTTTGCATCATTACATCATGGATTTATTTCAATGACAGGAATCAGTACTGTTCACTCTACTAATTCGACATAAGAGAATGAGACAGATTTTCTACCATAAATTCATTATTATTGAGGTTGTTTCAATATAGGAGCGTTTCGTTCCTGTGATAAGAAAAAAGTTATAATGTTTTTAAAAGAGTTAACTACAGACTCGAGATACTTTCGAGATATTAGTAATTCGTTGATAGGTTATTATTCGATTATAGCTTGGCAGGAAGGTGTTATAGAAGAGACCTCAAGTACCAGTTTTTTTCCCCAAGGCACAAATTCAGAAAATTAAACACTTTATCATGAGCTTTCAAGTTGTGTATTAAAATGAGTCATTCAGGGGCGAAAAGGCAGCGACGATATTAGCAATTTCGGTCTAAGCTATAAATAGACAATTATATTTAACTTTATTGTCAGAAGGAGCCTCAGAATTATTATTCTTTCAAAGATGAAATGACGGAAGATTATGATGCATCATCCTTGGTTTACAAATTGTTTTATAAAACATAGAAAAAAAATTAGTTTAAAAAAAAATTCGGCCGAAATACTTGACGAGTGTTTTTTTACTTAATTCACATAATGTATCAGTCATGGTGACAACCTCGCCAAGTACTTCGGCCGAAATTCTTTTTCATCTAATTTTTTTTCGTTTGCAATCTTTTTTTACTTCGGACTCTTATTGGTACAGAGTTTTTATTTTCATTCTGGTTGGTCAAACAACTGCATTTTCGAACTTGATTCTTTTCTCTATCAACATTCAACATTATTTGAAGATTTTATGTCACACGATAAAGCCTCTCGTACTTGGCTACATATATTTTAGTATAGCTCAATTTATTTTCCAACTTTTTGCGAAATCTAACCTTAGCTTTTCGCGAGGATTAACTTATTTTGTTTTGTGTGATACATTTTTTGAGAGTGGTCACTTTTTTTACTTTTTGATAGGATTTGATGTTTTCAGGGATTTTTGCGAGAAAAGGTTTTTGTAGTGTATGTATATTCGTGGAAAAATATGGGAATGGGGGTCAACAAATGAACTTGTCCAGGTTTTTCCCCCGAGGGGAATTTTTATGCATGACATGATTCGTTTTTTCTCGTTCTTTTCAAACATCTCGATTTATATAGATTAGAAAAAGGTTATATTGGGAAATTTTCGCTTTTTCGTTTCCAAACCCTGACCCCTTCTACTTTGAGTCAGGTTTTTTCACCATGAAATAAAGGGACACGTGTTTTGGAATTTTCAATTTGGCATTTTTTTTATTCTCGAGCAAGTCAAATTTTTTTGACATTTCGATATACCCTTCTGGAATCAGGCTAAAATAAGTCGGGAACTGGGAGTCTGATACAAAAATTTACAAAGCTTTTGAGGGCAAGATTAGAGCAGTCAGAACTTTTCCATAGAATTTGTAGCTACTTGAATTTGTGTTTATCAAATAAACATATTAAATAGCAGTATCTCCTTGTTATATTTGTATATTTGTGGTAAAAAATATTACGCTTATTGCAGCTTGTTGATAAAAATGGAGATTTTTTTCGAAATTTTTCATTTTTGATTCATGATAATATAAAAAACCAGTTTCACGTATGTTTACAGAAAACATATCGAATCTATTGTGAAAAAAGTTCACGCCTTTTTTCATTCTTACTTTTATTAACAAGGTGGAGTCATGATTATTTTTCAATACCATTGAAGAAGTTACTATCATGAAAATAAAAAGTTACAACTATTTCAATATTATCATTGAACATAGAAAAGTTCAAATAGTATGTTATGGAAACTCCAAAACAATATATTGAACAAAGCGGACAAACTCAGACCAGGATCGTACCCAAGAGAATGCAGTGAATTTAGTTGTATTAGTCACATTAGCTTTGAGCAAATTTTGATACCATCAAAACCAGAGCGACCATAGAGGAAAACTTTTGGAATAAAACGTTTTCAATTTATAATACCATAATCAGAGCTAAAAAGTGGAAATATTTACCACACATGTCTCCTCTTCACAAAATGTTCAAAGTTTGTAGATATCGGCTACATTCCAATGATACAAATTTTGATACTATCAGAAGAAGAGCACCCGAAAACTTTCTGAAACAACTTTTTAAATTTATTATGCCACAACTAAAGTGGAAAAGTTAAAAAATATAGTGCACTTTAGGCCCAACAAAGTTCAGAAAATTTGGATGCATCTATTGCGTTCCGAGGACAGAAATTTTAATCCCATCCAAAAATGAGCAGCCAAAGACTTTTTGTAATAAATTTTTCCATTCATAATGCCACAATCAGAGACAGAAAGTGGAAATATTTGGCGCCCATGTCGTTTCACAAAATGTTGAAAGTTTGTAGGTATCGGCTACACTCCCATGAAACAAATTTTGATACTGATAGAAAAAAAGGACCCGAAGACTTTTTGAAACCACTTTTTGAATTTATTATGCCACAACCAATATAATATATTAACATGAAGGAGTCAATACCATGAGAATCAGAGGTGACAGTTATTCTCATATTCTAATGGAATTTCAAAAAGATCAAATAGTATGTTATGGGTACCTCGAAACAATATATTGAACGAAGTAGATAAATTCAAACCAGGATCCTGCCCAAGAAAATGGAGTGAGTTATTCAGAGAATGGAATGAGGATAGTTGTATCAGTTGCATTAGCTTCACGCAAATATCGATGCCATCAGAACCAGAGCGACCATAGAAGGAATTTTTAAAAATAAAAATGTTTCAATTTATGATGCCAAATCGGAGCCCAACATGGAAAATACTTAGCACACATGTCGCTTCACGAAACTTTCAAAGTTTGTAGGCATCCGCTGCATGCCAATGATACATATTTTGATATTATCAGAAAAAAGAGCACCCAAAGACTCTGAAACAAATTTTTTTGATTTATTTTGCCAAAATTAATGCGGAAGAGTGAAAAAATATGACGCCCATTTAGTCCAACAAAATTGAAAAATTTTGGATATATCCGTTGCGTTCTGAAGCCAGAAATTTTTATCCCATCCAAAAATGTGCATCCGATATACTTTTTGTAACAATTTTTTAAATTCATAATACCACAATCAAAGATGAGAAGTGGAAATACTTAGCACACATGTCGCTTCACAAAATTTTCAAAGTTTGCAGGTATCCGCTGTAGTCCAATTATCTACATTTTGATACTATCAGGAAAAGAGTATCCGAAGACTTTTGAAACAACTTTTTAAATTTATTATACCAGAACTAAAGAGGGGAAACAAAAAAACACAGTGCTCTACAAGCCCAAAAGAATTCAAAATTGTTCAATGTATCCAATGGGTTTGGAAGACAGCAATTTCGATCCTATTCAGAAATGAGCAGCTAAAGACTTTTGTAACAAATTTTACAATCCATATGCCACAGTCAGAGCCGAAAAGTGAAAATACTTGGCACACATGCCGCTTCACAGAAATTTCAAAGTTCGCAGGTATACGTTGCATTCCTATGATACAAATTTTGATACTATCCAAAAAAGCGCACCTGAAGACTTCATGAAACAACTTTTTGAAATTTATTATAACACACCTAATGAAGAAAAGTGAAAGAACATAGCGCACATTGGGTCTAAAAAAATTCAGAAATTTTGGATGTTTCCATGGCGATTCGCAGACAAAAAGTTTGATCGCATCAATAAATGAATAGCCGAAGACTTTATGTAATGAATTTTTCAATTAATAATGCCACAATCACAGACAAAAAGTGGAAATACTCAGCATATATGTCACTTCATAAAGTTGTCAAACTTTTTTGGTGCCCGCTGCATCTCAATGATACAAATTTTGATACCATCAGAAAATGATTACCCAAAGACTTTTTGAAACAAGTTTTTGAATTTATTATGCCACAACCGAAGCAAAAAATAACTTAGCATACACTGGGCCATAAATTGTCTTAAAGTTCGGATGTACCCATTGCGTCACAATCACAGACTTATCCCATCCATAAATGGGCAAGAAATTACTTTTTGTAACAAATTTTTCAATTCATGTTGCTGCAGTCAAAGCAAAGAAGTATCAATACACAGCACACATATTGTCCAATATAATGATGAAACTTGGTATGGATCCTTGATCTTGGTATATGCATACCAATGAGATAAAAAAAGGGATCGAAAGACACAACCAAACTGAATAAAGAAAAATATGATAACTTATTAAAATAATGATGACACAATAAATCTAAATAGCACACATTCATTTGATTAAATTTTTCGGTTGTTTATTTGAATTCATCAACATATATACAATATTTGCGTGTTCTTGCCTTATTAAGAAATAAAATTTCTGATTAAAAAGAAAATTCGAAGTTATAGGTTAACGAACTTATTTTTCACGCAGTTGTGTAATCAGAACGTTTATAAATATTTTTGACACACGTATAATTTTATCGTATAAATTCAATGCGTAACACTTTTTTTTCCACTGAACATCGAAATAACTTTAATATACACAAATTCGGATTCGCCGTTTATCAACACACAGACATTTAAAGTTTTTGACTCTTCTATATATATCACTGAACCTCAAAAAATTGTTTTTCCGAAATTTACATTTAAAACAAAGATTGCAACAAAATTGTCACAAATAGCGGAAAAGTGTTTATACAAGGAGACATTGCCCAACACTATACCTTTTATATATTAACAAACACTCGCGAACCGATTGCCATAGGAGTAAACAACCTGCACTGTTTTCACAAAACTCACATAACATAAATATTTTAAATCGAATTCACACATCTTGCACTGTTTCCCGGACATTTTATTATTTAGACAGACGATGAACGAATTTAGACAATCGATGAACAACAAATGATGATTTAGTCGATGTGAACGATGTGACAGAAGACCGATGATCGTAAACAGACGTGTGAACGATGAGACAAGGGGTACGTTCGGCTTGCACGCTTTCAGCGCTCAAAGGGTGCGTTCGACTTGCACGCTGTACCGTGCTTCGGTATTACTATATCCAAATATATACGTTCAAACTTTTCGTCCGATCGGTACAGAGGAAAGACGAGTCACTCGTGATATCATTGAATCTCAAAATAATTGTTTTTCCGAAATTTACACTCATGATCCACACGTCCTGCACTCAAAACTTTCAACACTACGTTAAAACATTATTACCGGTATTTCGAATCACTGGTAAATTTTCTTTCCCGATTTTACGACGAATGCCCGTCATTATTAATGATTATTGCCTATATAACCAAGCTCTACGCACACGTCCCGCACTGTTTTTTATTTTTTATTTTTTCTAAACTCCGTTCAAACTTTGCAGACGAAGACGATGTAAATAAGAAAAGGATCAAAGTCATGACCAATCAGGAATTTTCTCACCGGGGATTGGTCGAGACAGGTATATTCTCACCGGCAATTGGTTATGATGGGCATCAAAAGCCTTTTGTTGGTAGCGGTCGAAGACGCGTATACAGACACGCCAATTTCTTGAATGTGTTAGAATCAAGCATAATCCTAAACCTGTGCAAAGTTTTTTCTCAGCAATTACGCAACCAATTGTGCTGCTTTTAGGCTCAATCGAAAGAGCATCGCTGAATTAGACAAAAGTTCGCTTTTCAAGTCGTCAAACGACTCCTAGGCTCTACAATTAGCGGAAACGTCATAAAATTTTTACCCCCACCACCGCGAATCGTCTTGTTTCGAGATAATATAGTCTCGGCGAGCCTCGGGACAGCAGACGACAGAGCTGTCAATGTACTTGTCCCGAGACTCTACCGAGTCTCTTGATACACTGGGAGGGTTTTTTTTCAACAAAAAATGGTAATTTTTCATTCCAATTTCATTAAGATTCCACGAACATAGTAATTTTTCATTCAAATTTCATCGAAATTCACCAAACATAGTAATTTTTCATTTAAATTTCATTTAAATTTGCATAAAAGTATTTTTTGTCCGAATTCAACATAAAAAAATTATTACGTTCTTAGGAAAAACTTTTAGAGTGACGATATGTTACCCGGGAATTATGGTGTCATTATAATTTTTTATATAATTTTCTTTCCGTATAGGAAAGAAGAAAAAAGGGAAAATAATTGAAATTGCCTTGTTTTTTTTTCCAATTTTCAGTATGCCGGAATACGTATCGGGCCTGTCGTCAAGAAGGACGTTATGAAAGCATCCATAATGTTGGAGCACGATAGTCAGTGAGTATAAATTCTTCCTTCTTTCCGTTTTAATTCTTCAAGGATATCGTAGCGGTTCCGTATGGTCAATTGACCGTATATAATTTTTTTTTTTTTTTTTAATCTACAAATTGACACTATTATGACGTATAAAATATTTTTTTTGTACATTCGTAATAAAACGACTGCAATCCTGATCAATAGTTTTAGGAAATTACATATTTTTAATCACTCAATCGAGCTACTCGTCGTCAGCTGTTAACAGTCTATGAATTTTTCAAGCAAAGTCTAGCAACGCTGCTTAGCCTCTTTTGATAATGGAACAGTTCTCGTTTATCAATAAGCTTGTATTCGAGATAACTTAAAATGTTGTGACCGTGGCAAAAAAAAATTCATTTGCACGTCCGGGATCGCACATTTGGTGCTTTCGACAATATTTCTGTTTCAGCATAGCCTAACATCGGTTATGTTACCGTAGTCACGAATGTGTAACGTTGCCAGCTCACTGTAAGAATTTTTCAGCGCGGTCCGATCGAATTACTAATCGAGTTTATTGAGATTTTTCCAATTTTAACTCAAAATTTTGCAAGAATTAATTCGGTAACTCGTTTTTTTTTGTGTTACGATATCAATCTTTGATGATTGATTTATAACTGAGAATCTAAACTTTATGGCCATCTAATAATTAAATATATGTAATATACGATCGAAATAAAATCCGAAGGGTTACGTCATAAGGCACCGGGTTAAAGTTACAAATTTTGTAATATAATTTCTCACTTGAATTATCGGTAAAGTATTCCCAATTTTTTTCTGAAGAAAATAGTGAGTTCAATCGACAACATTTTTCAAATCTAATATCTTGTCTAATACTCGACCTTTCGCCACGACCTTCTTAAACACTGTAGGGTCGATAAAAAATAGCCAAAAAGTAGTCTAGCCCAAATTGGACATCGCAAAAGCAAAGTGGCATAATAATTTCATCAAAAACTCAAATTGCGTTTTTTTTTGTAATTTCAAATAAATTATAAAAATATGATACAAATTATGGTTCATGATTTTCTTTTTCGATTACATGATTTATTCGTTTCATTGTTTTTTAGGTACGCGACGATTTTAGCTTTCGACGTAAAAGTCGAGAGAGACGCCCAAGAGTTGGCCGATTCCCTGGGGGTCAAGATTTTCGTGGCTGACATAATTTATCATCTGTTTGACAAATTCACCGCATTCAGGGAAGAACTCAAGCAACGGAAGAGGGATGAGCATAGACATATTGCAGTTTTCCCTTGCAAGTTGCGAGTCTTACCGCAGGTAAATATTCCTAAAACAAATAGAAAACAAAATAAAAATAAAAATGGAGCAGTGGTTGTAATATGGGCCCCTACAATACTTCACAAACGTTCACTGGATCGCTAAATTTTATTTATTTCAAATAAATCACCAAATAACCGTAATATTTACTGTTTTATTCGATTTATTTCTGAATACTCATAAACATAAATTTTTAATTAACTAGCGAATGAAATTATAATATAAATCATTTTAAAAAAATCATATTTATTATTATTTTTTATTTTCGTTTTTTCCTGAATATTACTTATGGAAATTGCTGCTTTGTTATTGTTCGAAAATTAGAAGAAAAAAAAAACTAAAGGTCCATATTAACACCAATTTCTCTTTTTCGTCGCATTCTCAATTATTCTACGACGACGACGAAATCAATTGGTCGATCTTCATATTTATATGTGCATAAAGTTCTAATCTCTGTTTCGCGTTTATGAACGAGCATCTCGTGTCGCGCTAATTATTCCAGGCGCCAACTACATTTTCTCGAGCCACACTTTTGTAATAACGTATATAGGTGTGGAGCGTTGAGGATCAATTGACGTTATCGATATCCTGATACGATAAGATTTCTCGTCCGTTTGAAGCGTGTCGCTATGTGTACACAAACAGTTGAATAGTAACGCGAGAGCTTGCGGGATCAGGCTCTTATCGCCGGATATGGGAGAACGACTGAAACGGCCGCTCTGATAAACCAGAGCAAAATCCTTCTTTCTCTTTACCGTTCGTGCGACTGAGAGCCGAACGTCGTAGCTCTCTCAGGATCTTACAACCTGCACGAATGTATATCTATTGACAAAAATACGAATTTTAAGGATTTGCACATTTTAAGGATTTACAAAGAAACGTTTTTCCGATCAGAATTTTGATGCTTAATGATTCGCAATGCTTTTTTGAATCTCTAAGCTAAAAAAAATCAAATATTCGCATATTCAAACTACAAAAATTGCAACATTTTGCAAACTCGCAACAAATTTCACAAATTGCACAATTTAAAAAATCGCGTATTCGGTTGAATAAATAAAAAAAAAGTTGAAGAAATAAATCAAATCGACTTTATTTTATTTAACAAGAAATGGATCGAGTAACAAAAAAATTGACAAATAAATAAAATCGATTTTCATTCATTTGATGAAAAATCGATCAAATAAGTATGAAAAAAAATTGAATATATAAATAAAATCCACTTTGATTTATTTGATGACAGATCGATCGAATGAATAAATAAAATCGTAAATGGCGATTTGATAATGCAGGCACGAATACAAATTGAGTGATAGCTCGCATGAATGAAATAGAGATTAGAAAGCGCTCGATCCACCGTGTCGTGTGGAAAGAGTTTCGCAGCAAGACTGCGTCGTGGCGCGTGGCAAAGCAAAATACGAACGTTGGCCTATATCGTGCGATAATCATTTCCTAGAAGCACTCGAGGAGCAGGGCTATACGTTCCAAAATTATAAACACGAGGTTTCCCGTTGATTGGCCACGAATTTCGACGCGACTCCTGTAAATATTTCGTTCCTTCTTGACAAACTTTAATGATAATAATTTCTTTTTTTTCGCATTTACAGCATATTTTCAATTCGAGAGATCCCATCGTAATTGGCGTTATGGTGGAGGCTGGAATCGTCAGGGATGGCACTCCGGTCTGCGTTCCCAGCAAAGAGGTAAATTTTAAAATTAAAAAAAAAAGACTTGAAAAATAGTAAAATAATCGTTTCTTGTATTCTTTCTTTTATAAGAATAATAATTTATTAATAATTGTGAAAAAAATGATTTTCTGGTGACGAGAAGTATTTGTCAAATGTTTTAACATTTCATCTCAGTCTGAAAATAGAGGAGGAGAGGTAGGATATGAAATTGAGTGGTATTCGGGTGCGGCGCCCTATCGATCGGTCGGACGACCAGACTTGTCGCCCTCACGAAAATTAGATCGCCCACGTGATCCCGTTTGTATACGGCTCGGTGCGTTACAGCATCGGTGGACACTTTTTTATCTCCTACTTCTCTGCTCCGAGGCTCTCTTGCGTACGTCCTCGTGATATCCATTGCCGAACGAGATCGCGAGATACGCTCCAACGAAAACTACCCACGTTCTTCTACGACCACTCTTAGAAATTTTCATTTTATATTTCATATATTTGTACGTCCTGGCATTGCTTTAGGGCAAAATTTGTGATTTAAGTGCCACCGTTCCCTCCACATCAAACAAGCAATAACAACAACATCAATAACAGTAATAATTGCATTAAAATCGAAATACACAAAACAAAAATTGTAGTTAACTTCAGACCCCTACAACGGGGTTGAAAACGACTCCAATTTTTCAGTAAAAAACTTCTTTTTTACATTGTTTCGAAACTTTTTTTCGTTTTATAGAGTTTTTATCGTTAAATGTTCGCCAAATGCGACTTTATCGTACAGCATTCTCGTCGTTATTAAAAAACGAAGAGAATAGTGTATAATTAAAGCTTATTGTCGCAAACAAGGAACCTTTTATGCTTAAGACAAGATTGAAGTCGTTTTCGAGCCCGTTTTAGGGTTCACGTTTGGAAAAATCGATCGTAGGAGTTTAGAGTTTATCGCAAAAGTGCAACAGTAATAAAATTGAAAATAAAATCGATGGCTAAAAGTAATAATTAAATTTCGTCGCATGTTTTTTGGCCAAATATTTCGTTGAATCAGGATTCAATCAAATTCAAATTCAAACGAATTTGGCAACCGGACAAAAATCTTAAAAAATTCAGACATCTTTGGCACTTTACAAATATTGATTTTCAGTAATAATAATTATAAAAAGTTATCAATATATCGTTTAATGAAATTCTAATTGTTTAATGAAAATAATCTTCTACAAATATTCAGACATTTTTTTTTTTTCGTTGAGTGAAATGAGTTCGATGGTTTTTCTCAAAGCACATCATTCTTTGTGGAATATTTCCTTTTTTTAGCTTGAAAAAAATTCATAAAAAATCACGAATTCGGCACGTTTTTGCAAAAAAGATTCAACATCATACATACGAAATTTCTAAGGTATTGAGCGAACAGTTTCTCGAATATCGCCTCCAGAAAAAGATGATGAGAGGAACTTCAAAAAAGAAGAAAAATTCTGAAGAATTTAAAAGTATTCTAGAAAATCAAGCTTATCATTTCATACAACGAAAAAAAAATCGTCTTGTTATTTGTGAAAGAATTTTTTTCAAAAATAATTTGTTATTGATTTTATTATTGCATATCAATGTCTGTAACGACTAACGAAGCCTGAATTTTTTCAAACTTTATCAAGCTCCGAAGTTTTGAAATTATTGTCGAATAAAATAATAAAAAAGTAAAAATTGATTGAAAAAATAGAGAAAACTAAATTTGAATGCAATTAAATGAAGAAAGATTCATAACAACCTGTCAAATGGACAGTAAAATTAAATTGAAAAAATAAACAAATATAATGAATGATCGAAATGATAAAAAATGGAGCGCGCGTTGTCTCAATCGTCGATCGGCGCGCGCTTGTGTCGTAGTAGGACGAGGTTTTTCTTTCTCGCGCCTCGTGATCGGTAGTCCAGGGTAGATCGAGCGATACGCGTCCGCGACGCGATGTAGTGGGCGTTCAACTATTTTTCCCTCGTCGGTTCAACGCTCTCCCGGCAGAGAAAAAAAAGAGGGCAAAAAAAATCACGTTTATTACACGTATGAACGTTTGCTATGGGCGTCGACGAGTGTGCGCTCCTTCGAAGTTGAGATCTCGTTCGACGCGATTTTTTATACGAACGAATCAAGCAATTTGTCGAGAAATTACGAAACCAACAATTTCCCATTTTCACACAAGGACTGCAAAACATTTTTTTATCCCTTCAAAAAATCATAAATCCCTTACAATTTTTCCCTGAAAAAAAGTGAAAAATCTCATCAATTTTAATTAATTCTCTTAATTAAAACATTTATTTAACTTTTCGCTTTTGAGTTCTAATCTCGAAAAAAAACAATCCCCTATAAAGTTCCCCTACAAAAAATTATAAATCGTAAAATTTTCCCCTGAAAAAAAGTGATTTCGAAAAATCTCTTCGATCTTAATTAATTCTCTTAATTAAAATATTTAATTTTTCGCTTTTGAAAAAAAACCCCAAAAAAGGGATTCCTTAAAATCTCTTAAATTATAATTAATCTCCGGAATTGAAATATTATTTTTATTTTTCGTATTTCGCTTTTCACCTCTGGTCTCCTTAGGTGAATTTTCATACGAAATTTCACGATATCTTAAAATCTGTAAGACAAACGGACCTGACGAAATTGTAAGAGTTCCCTATCAGTACGAAGCTCTAAAAAAGTAGAATTCGTTAAGGACTGAAAGTTGCGGGGATGTGGAGGAAGGGGAACAGCTCGTGCGTTACTACGCGGTAAATATCTACGCGAGAAAGAAGAACGAGGTGTTGAACGAACTCGTCCGATAATCATCTATGCCATAAATTATTCAGGATCATACGAAAGGAGAGTCTGTTGTAATTTAATCGGAGATTCGTGGAACACGAGGTCGGTCGGTCATGTGCGAAGCACACCGCCGAGCCTCGTTCTTAACCGGCGAACAGAGCGTATTTCTCGCGGGAAAAAAATAAAGACGAAATAAAAAGAAAAATAAATAAAAATTCACACTCGCCCGAGTCGTTTCCATTATAATCTTTGTGTGGAACGTCGCCCGATGGGGCCACGCGACCCCCATTGGCCCCGCGCGGCCTCCTGAGCCCACGTACCACGCGTCTATATATACGACAACGATCCCATATATACCCACTTAACAAACGGTTACGACCGAGAATCGCTCGTATCCTTTTGACTCTCGGTCACCGGGTGGGGGACAAAGAGACTCGCTGGACCACGATACTATCCCATCCCCCCCGTGCATTCGAAGAATTGTGCTTGAAAAATTCTCGTCAAAATCATGTCCTCGGAATGACGGCGTAAAATTTACAAAATTCAATCAAATTTCCATTATAATTATAATGAAATAACATTTTTTTTACGATATAGAAATATTCGGGTACTGGTAAAAATTACCCTTAAAATTAGAGCACTGAAACGACAACATCCAGCTGAGAGTGGCAATTGAATATTAATTTAAAAATTGTCAAGATAAATTTGAAAATTTCATGCTGTAAGGAAATTTTTTACTGTGCAGTGGATTAATTTACGTGTGCAAACATTTCTGAGGTAAAAATATCGGATTTCTTGTGAAAATTCAAATGTGGGCCAGTTTTTGTCGAGCTTTGATATTTTTTCGTGCAATTTTATGCCGAACATTGAAAATTTGAACATGTTACGCTTGTTCGAACGTTTTAACACGTGGCAAAACAATTTTTATCATCAATTGTAGCGTAAAAATAATTTCGCAGTTATTTCAGTGCGAAAGAATCTTTTTTCTTTTTTGCGAAATGTTATTTAGTTCGCCACGTGCGTCCCTGAATCGTTCGTGAGGAATCGTCCTCTTAATTTGATGTTTCTATTATCAAAGTCCATCCGTCGAATGATAATTTTCGCAGCGCGAATCGCGTCGAGCTCTAACGGAGGACGTACGCGTTGTGAGAGTCCGAGAAAGAGAGAGAATTTGTGGTTTTGCGTGTGCGTTTTAGGTGGGCCGCGAGCGAAGGCTCGCTATTCAGGTTTACTCTTGGCGGAGGCTTTTGCGGCGAGAAAACGAACCTCGCATTCTTACGGCTCTCGCGCTCGCCCTCGCATAGAAAGCAGCCCCGCGCCATATAGTTAGCCCACGTGCCTCGTTCCATCGTTTCTCTCTTTCGCCATACAGACTGTACGGCCAAGTACGCGCGAAATCCTTCGGGCGCATTTTGTACCCGCCGAGAGAGGATTCCCTTTCTGACAACGCCGAACTTACGCCTACTACGACTTTTCATACCAATTTTTGTCACTTATTTCGCGCTAAACTTTGTAGAGTTTCGTAGCTAAAAATAAAAAAATACCTCAACGTTGGATTATTTTTCGCAAACGTATAAAACTATTGATTTAACATTTGCAATGCAACGGGGAGGCTCTTGAGCCAAAAATATTTTTTCTTCTTTTATTAGAGACAAAGGCCGAAAAAAAGAATGAGCTATCGTTTACTATTATTTGAGAATTCTAAAACAATATTTATTTGTATTTTTTACTGTTTTTGTTTTTCTAATTAGGAAAAAGGTTCGCTGGAGCTATTTTTACTCTTTATTTCCTTACGGAGGTGTTGGAAAAATCTGCAAATATTCTAGAGTCTAGAGGGACGTGTAAAAATTACCGGAAAATCGTAGTGCTTTTAAAAATTTGAAGTATTTATGCGCTATTGACAAATTTATTATATCAATCGGATTCGCACTTGTCGATCTTTTTGATGAGTTTTTAATTTTGTACTTTTTTTACTGTCAGGAGAAAAAATTTGCATATTCATTATTCAAGAGGCAAGAGGTGCAGGAAAAGGAGAGAGAAAGAGAAAGAATGAGAATGATCGTAATGGGACAGTCGCGATGATCCGAACCGGATATTGGCCGTCACGAAGCGTTGGGTCAGGTCAGGAGCGGCCCGGAGCTGTCGAGGCCTCGTGAACCGGTGAATGGATTCCTCGACATGACCCAAAGACTCGTAGTCTTCAAAGTGACGCACACCCTGCGCTCGAGCCCTCTCGCGAGCACGGAGAAAGAAAAAAAAAACAACGAGAATGCGATATTTATTTTAACAGAGAGACCGAACGAATAGTACGAAAGAGAGACACTCGCCGAGAGTGAAAGAGAGTCGTTCGCACCTTCGTCATTCGCCCTACACACGAGCTCGCTTCTCTTTTCCTATCCTACGTGAGTCCGCAAACGTTTCGCGACTCAAAATAGTAACACCCACCAACATCTTATTCGGCTTCTCCTGTCCCCCTGCGAGTTTCTCGCTTCCGGATGAGCAAACATCGACAGCCTTATACTCTCTTTATTTTTTGCTATTTTCGTGCACGGAATTCGAATGAATCGAATGCAAGTTTGATAGAATGGCATAACGTGTCCAATCCAGGTAAAATAGCTCGAAAAATATTGTTATCCAAGTCAAAGTAGAGCACAGAAGTTCGAAGGAGCTAGTACTCTTATTGGGAGTACGAAATGTACAACCGCGAGGGTGTATCTGTCGTGAGCGATCGCACCTTCAACAACACGTTATCGCTCCTCGCTCTCTTTCCCTTCTCTTTTTCTCTCTGTTATCCGATGGGATATGAACGCGGAAGAAACTCGCGTTTCGAGACTGCGTGGATACGCTGCTGCGGGATTTTTAGTTAAAGAATCCCTCTTGATTTACGTTGTTCGTCGTTTGACGTTATGATTCACTCGTCTATATAAAATGCAATATATAGAGTTAAATATTAAACCGAGCACGAACGATAGATTGAGAAACAAGCATAAAAAAAAATTAATATCAAGTTATTTCTTCGTTTACGCGGCTCGATACACGTCGATTGAATAAAACGCTGGTTGGATGAGGCTAAAAAAATTCTCTTGGAACTCATTTATCCACTTGGTCTCGTTTCCTCTCAGCGTCGGTCCCTCTTCAAGCGTGTTTTCCATCGAGCTACTAGCTCGCTCACTCGCGAGTGATAAACGACCGGAAGTGAACCAGTGGGCTCTCCCCCCCCTCTCCCCCTCCCCCCCTCTCCCCCCCCTCTCTCTCTCTCTCCCCCTCCCTCCCTCCCTCCCTCCTGCCCTCCCTCTCTCTCTCTCTCTCTCTCTCTCTCTCTCTCTCTCTCTCTCTCTCGCTCTCGGGGACCGGAAGCCGGCGGCGGCGACCCGCCGGGATGCGGTCTTTTCCCTTCCCCTTCTCGAGGCAAGAGTAACCTCGCGATACCTCTTCCTTTCGTCAAATTATTATTATTTGTTTTCTACAACTCGCGAAATCTGTTGGTTATCCATTTTTTTCATTCGACCTAACAAAATAAACGTAAAGCAACGAATTAGGATTTTTTTTTTTTTTTTTTTTTCAATGGCTCCGACATTAATATACATTTTTAGTAAAATAATATTTATTCGAACGACCATTGTCTCGATTATGAACGGAAGTCTACGTGCCCACTGAAAAATCGTTCCGACGAGAGCGGAAAACGGATGTCCTGTGTTTAAAAAAAGTAAAGAAAATATTTAATTCAATGTAAATCAATGGAAATATGACAATCGTTGAACGATTATTCTTGCGACGGACCCTCCTAGTGGTAGCCGAGATACTGGACCTTGAAAAGGGAAAAAACTGGTAGGAGCTACGTTTTATCACCACTCTGCAATATCCGAGAGTTTTAAAGTTTCTTTTTAAATTCTTAAACCTCCTCCCGAGTTCCTGCGTACGATCCGTGCACAGGGATATCTCTCTGTAGGATAAAGAGCCACGGATTACGAGCCAGCTCCGAGCCAGTGCTAAAAGCTATTTTCCATCTCTTCTCCTGCGTATCTGACCCGCCCCCCTTTACCACCGAAACAAACTCCTTCGTTTTATTCACGTTTCTTTTTCTTCACCGACACATTTTTCTCGTACAAATTACTATCAATCTGTAACAAAAAATAAGAAATTACAAACAGTTTTTGAATATTGCATTTTTTTAAACTCGACCTTCGATTATAATTTCTCAAAGTGCAACTTTATTAAAACAATATTTGTTAATATTTATTATTTATATTTTTATTTTTTTAATCGTATTTATTTGTTTATTGCGAATTTTATTAAAACTATGATATTTTTTTCTTTCATTTTCTAATCTCGATGAATCCGTACTAAAAAATCCACAATTCCATACATTTATACGAAAAAATATTTTTCAAATTTCGATCCTCGGTGAACATTTTCGAACGTGGAAACTTTTTAAAACTACGACATTTCTTTCTTAACATTTTTTCGAGACTTTTACGGTGAAATTTTATTTTTAACGCGCAATTTTTCAGTTTCGAATATTTTTTAAAACATCGAAATTCAATTACTGCAGAAAAATTTCTATAATAAACAAAAAATGCAATTTTCATTAAAATTAGATTTTTTTTTGCTAATAATAATCTTAACGGTTTCGAGTTGTTCCGTTACTACGATCTTCATGTTAATTTCGACGTGTACAATTTTTGACGTGTCCAAATTTGGTGAGATTTTCTCATTTTGCCCGAGGGATTTCTAAATAAACTTGGTTGAATGCAAAAAATTATTTATACGATGAAAAGCACACCGAGGGTCGTTTCCTCGCGAACGTGCGTTTGAATATCGAGGATTCTAAATAAGTGTTATGTCGTTACAAAAATAGACTTCCGGTTCCTGGAGTCCGGGAGGCGAGTCGAAAGCTCCGCCCTTTAATTCTTCTCGGAATAACCGTTTTTTTTAATATTTCTTTTTTTTTTATTTCACTCTATAAGCATCTGAAAACTTTTCCACCGTGGCTTATATCGCCCACGTAGAAATATCACGAGCGGTTCTTTACAAGTTTTTCGATGAGCTCCGAAATTGCCCTGTACGTTGGAGGAGTTAGTCTCGAGAAAATCGATCCAACTTCTGTGCTTCGAAAGTAAGCGAGAGAGAAAGAAGTTGGGGTTCATTCATCTTTGTGGACGTCTCGCTCACTCGAGCGATTTTCGACCCTGCCGTTTCTGTCTCCCTCTCTCTTTCTCTATCGCTCTTACAGTTCGAGAGTCAAAGGCCCATATTATCCTCTCGAACGACGGACCTATCGAAGCTGCATTGTCGGTTCGTTAGTAAGGCGTGCTCACGTTTTTTTTTTCTCTTTCCTTTTTTTTTTTACAACAGCCCTCTTCACAGTCACAAAAATTCTCGTCCTTTCAATTTCGTTTTTTTATTTCTTCAACAAAAACATCAATCGATCGTAGTAACCATCATTTTTTTTTTTTTATTATCCACAAAGCAATGGATCTCAACGTGTAAATCATACGTAAAAAACGCACGCACACACATTGAGAAAAGAAATTTGTTGTTTCAACAAATTTTTTGTTGAATCAACAAATTGTGGCGAACAAAATGAAATTTGTTTATTCAACAATATTTTCGTCGTAATGAGCAATATTTATGTGAGCCAATAAATTAAATAGTTGAATTAACCAAATTTTTGTTGAGCTAACGAATTTCATTTTGTTCGCCACAATTTGGTGATTCAACAAAAATTTTGTTGAATCAACAAATTTCTTGTCTCGGTGCACACATAATTTCGGGTCTTTTATCAAGATTCTGAACCGAAAAAAAAAAGGTTTATCAAATTATTGAGGACAAAGTTTATCACTGAATAAAAATACGTGCTCGAGTTATGCTAGAAAAATAATTTTATAGCACGTATTATAGGTGTATGTGATTAACAACCAAGGGAATGGATAGTTGATGGTCTCTCATCGATCAGCCGTCTCCGGTGTTCGCGTTCGCGATGTACCATCCATTAATAACCATCTACACGGTAATCCGGCCTCTCTCGATCTCTCTTTCTCCTCGTTCAATGTTTCCCTCCTTGCATCAGTGTCCCCGCATCATGTACACGTGTACAGACCCATTTAAACCCGATCGGAGCACGGCTGCACACCAGCGACAATAATTACGTGAGGAGCTTCAACCTGCGATACGATCATGGAGGAATAATTTTTCAAATTATTTCCTAATACTCAGCTGTTATTAAATTTTCCAAATTTATAACCCGATCACAAACGAAACTTAATTATAAACGAAAATAGATTTTATAGAGGAAAAATGAATTTTTAAATTAATTAATTAATATTAAAATTACTCCAGAGAAAAATTGTTGTTCAATTAGATAATTGACATTAAAATTATTTTGGAGTAAAAATGTTTTTTTTTTTTTTTTAATTTCTTAAAAATCAGCTGTTTTTAGAATTTTCCACATTTATAAGTCCGTCGCAAAGAGTACTTGATCATTGCTTGAATACAAATACATTTTTAGAGCAAAAATAATTTTTCAACCAATTAATTAACATTAAAATGAGTCCAGAAAAAAATTGTTATTCAATTATTGTAAAATTATTTTGGAGTAAAAATATGTTTTTTGGAAGTTCTTAAAAATCAGCTGTTTTTAGGATTTCCAATATTTATAAGCCCACGAAGAGTGTAACACAGAAAAAAAAATGAATGGGCGTTTGAAAGAGCGTCGTGATCGAGATAGTTAATTAGAGATCAAAAATAGTCGCGAACGATGGACTGGAATGAGTTCAAGCACGTACCTTCATCTTGAATTTCCCTTCGGACGTACGATAATCTTTTATTAGTTGAAACACGTATATATTATGTTATATAAAAATAGAGCAATCGAGAGTTCTGCCTCATGTTTGCATGATGAAGGAAAAGAAGAAAAAAAAGTATCGGAGGGATTTTTTAACAAGAGCGTGGTTAGCCAGGGCCCATGAATGAGCTTCATTCACGATCGATCCCCTTCGGCGGTGATGCGTGGAGCATCCGCCGCGAGATAACGCTATGCAGGGAGAGAAAAATGATATCGCGGGCCCGTAGCTTCGCTCTTGCACAAATCTCTTCGTTTTTTTTTTTTTTTTTTTTTTTTTTTCATAAAAAAAACAGTGTCGATCGTACGAATTCGAATTACCTTTTTTATTTCGCAGCATCCGGTCCAAGTTTTAAAGATTTTTTCTTAGAACGTTTGGTGCACGTGTGTTGATAAAATTGTCTTCGAGCAGCGAGTCAATTTGAATACCGTACACGACAGGTGATTCGAAGAATGTAGAAAATTCGATTAATCTCTCGCAGCGATCGTGCATAGAAATAGCTACAGAAAAACCGAGAGAGAGAAAGAGAAAGAAACAAAGAAAGAAAGTCGTTCTGTCAGGTATTATTTTTTTTTGCAAAAAAAAAACGAGAAGATGCTGACCAAGGATCTCAGTCTTTTTTCCCCTCGAGGATTCGTATCTTTGCTTCTTTTTCCTCGTCCCCTGTGGCATTCGAGCACAAAGGGACGGAGAGAGAAAGAGGACGAGAAGAACGTCACGACGCTACTTCGGTTCGTGTCTCGACCCACGTGCTACGGCCCTGTAGCAACGTTTAGGAAGAAATAAATTTAACCTGCCCACGCGCCACCTTTTCGCCTCTCTTTCCCTCTTCCTCTCCCTTCGGCCCGAGGGATGAGCAGAATAAGAGGAAGCAAAGATTCCTCCCGAAGCACCGATATCCTCCTGGTGACCTCGAAGCTTTTACTCTTTTATTATTTCCTAAATTCTTTAAGATAATCGAAACTATCGACATTTCCGGTGGCTGTGAAACGCTTTTGAAAAGGACGATAAAATATAAAATTCTTTCGAATTATTTAAAGCTCGAAAATTCGAATTTACATGAAAAAATTCCTCATTAACGAACAGCCAAAAAGTCGTGATTGCATTTTTCGTATTTCATATATTTGCCAGTTGTTCTAGCGCTCGTGTTGAGGATACAGGTTCGCGAGGTATATATTTTCGGTACAAGTGCACATATATAAATATATATTAGCGTGGGTTTCGGAAGACACGAGCGACATCCGGTCGGCCATTGTCCAGAGAGACCGATCGCCGTGGGCATCGTCGCTTCTCTCGTTCAGCCTGTATACATTTCGCCCACGAATCCTCCCTCTCTCTTGTCAGCGAAATTTCTTTTTTATTTTTCTCTCTCTTTCTGGCTTGCCTAAACTCTAGGGAAAATGTGAACAATTTTTCTTTTCAACGAGCAAAAAATCGTGTACATTTATATTACGTATAATCCGAAGAACATTCTTGTCAAAAAAGGCATTAAGTCGAAAGCTTAGGAAGACGACAAATCGCGAAGTGCGAAGAAAGATTAAGAAACGGATAAATACAAGCAGGAATTCAGCCTGGCAAAAAAAAAATCTGTAAAACTTTCTCTATCTCATCGCCTCGAACTTTGTGCTCGTGTGGACGAAAATTCGAGACGAGTCTCGTTGCCTGTATTTTGCCTTATTGCAACGCGTTAAAATTATCACTGGGTTTCTGGTGTGTGTGTGTGTGCGAATCTGTGTGTCGAATCTCCAAGCTCCAAGTCTCGTTTGGCCATCTTTTAGGAAGGATACTTAATTACCTGACCACGCACTGGCACCGGCGAGTTACGGTCATCGTTCGAGGCTCCTTCGGAAAGTCCATTCTGCTGCTTAAACGAAGATGCGAGTGTAGGGCGATTCGGCCCCTGGGCACTCTTTACCTTTGCACGCTGGTCTGTGTATGTGTGTCTGTACATTTATGTGTAAGTGGAAAAGTGACGACGCCCGAGTCCGCTCCATGGGCGAAGAGTAAGAAAACGATACTCGTATATTTTCCTCGGCAATCGCCTCCTCCCTTTTCTTCTTCGTCGTGACGGACGAAAAAGAAAAGAGGGGGAGGAGAGAATCCTTCGGTTTAGCTCGAAGGACCTCGGGGACCTTGCTGGATAGGTATAACTTTCGATGCTTCTCTGAGCCAGCTTTATCACCGTCGTTCCCCATTCACGGTGTGTGACAAAACAAATTTACAGCCTGAAATTTTTGGTCTCTGGCCCCCCTGCCAAGCTCCGCGCACATTTCTTCTCCGCTTCTCCTTCGCCTCGACGTCTCTCCTTCGTCGAATCGTCTTCTTCATTTTCCATTCATCTTCTTCCTCTTTATCAGTTTTTACTTCGTTTATTTTATTTTATTTTATTTTATTTTTCTTGTTTTCGTACTTTAGTGGCAGTCGTCTCTTTTATCGCCCATTTCGTTTTTACGATATTGAGTTTTATTTCGATGGAATCCATTAAAAAGTATTTTTTGCACAACTTTTTCTTTTATTTTTCATCGTTTATTTTATTTTATTTTATTTCATTTTTATTTTGGACGTCTGGATCCGAAATGTAATTAAATTTTGCAGCCTAAGATTGCGAAGAAATTGTGTTTACTTCATTTTTCCAATTGACTTTTTGTTTCAACATCCTCATCGTTGTCTCGTTCAAGTTCTTCATCTCACAGCTATTCATTCTCTACCCACTTCGTACATCCATTCACTCCGCTACGTATGTTCGAAGATGCTCTCTTTATCCTTCCAATTTATCTCGTAATACACACGTATCGCATGGAAACTTCATCGCCGTCTCTCCACGTTCCTCCTTAAGGACATCCCTGCGACTCGTTCTCCTGTCTAGACGAGAATATTCTCTATGGATGTCTTCTTCGCTCCAGCTTCCAGGAAACCGTGCTGGTGCTGTCGTAAGCATTTACAATTCTCGGGTTGTTGAGCAAAATAGACTTACTCGTAACGATCGGTTTCCAAGTCGAATGAAAAGAGAGGAAAAAAGATATATATATATATATATATATATATATATATATATATATATATATATGACGAGAACGAAGCTGGTTAACCCACGCGAGCAAGGATCTGAACTCGGTTGCCTGTGCATGCCAAGAGTCGTCAGATTACACGCAGGCTTTATACATTATATTTAACTAGCCCTTCGTACGCACATCCAGCAATGAATGAAGAAGCTTCAAAAGTTGTGCTCGTATTGCATCTGCACAAAAATTTGTTATATCATGAAACTACAGTGAGAAAAATTTGATTAATTCTTTAAAATTCGAATTAATTCTGTTTATTATATTATTTAATCCTTGAAGTAGACTCGGGGTATAGAATAACCCAAACAAAGCTTGAGCCTGGATTTGGGTCGAAAATTAAACGTTAGGTTTTTTGAAAATCCTCATTTTTACTAATATGTCAATATTTTTTATTCGATAAACAGTTCTGCCTTATTCAGGCCTGAAAACTATGAAAAACAAATAGTTGAAAAAACTGAATTATATAGAAAATTGATGTCAATGATAGAAACAGCTTTGGAATTTTATCGAATCATATTTTCGAATACATTTGACATTAATCACGAATTAATTCAAGCACATTTCCAGCATAATTTGTGTCAAGTTCGAGTCTGAACCATAAAAACGTTCTAATTCGTTTGTCATCTGTTTTTGCAGTTTGTCGATTTGGGAATCGTAACGAGTATAGAATACAATCACAAGACGGTTGATTCTGCGAGAAAAGGTCAAGAGGTGTGTGTCAAAATCGAGCCGGTACCGGGCGAGGCGCCCAAGATGTACGGTCGACATTTCGACGAGAAAGATTTTATTGTCAGCAAGGTGAGTAGTATTTTTTTTTATTACATCCATTTTATATATACGAATATATTTTTTAATACCTTCGTATTTTATACGAAGGTCTCTTTACTTTATGAAAGTAATCCACATTTTAATGAAGTCTTTTTTATTGTGTGTCCTAAATATTCCAAGCCTGATTTTAGGACAAACTGGTTTCGCCTAGAAGGAAACGAGTTTGTCCTCAAATCGATTTTTGCCAGTAACATAAATTTTTATATTCACTATTTCATATTTGTACAATTCGAAAAAATAATTATAAACATTTTTCTGCATTCTTTCATCGAAATGAACAAATTTCGTTACGAATTAATATTTGACGTACGTTGTTCCCTGGAACACGGTGGCTGGTTAATATGAAATGTGCCAGTCAGAGAGAGGAGAGAAGAGGAGGAATCCGAGCAAACAGAGGTTGCTCTGTAAATTTATCGGGTAATCGATTAGCACCGTTCCGTAAACTGAGCTCTCTCTCTCTCTCTCTCTCTCTCTCTCTCTCTCTCTCTTTTTTTCTTTCTTTCTCATTGCTTCAATTCGGCTCCGTTGATTTTCCACGAGGCACGCATCACCCACGCCTTTCTCGAGCCGTGCCCGCATCCGGTCGTCTGGTATATCCCCAGTCACGCGAGATATCCCGCGTTTTCATTCGTCCGTATGCTGCTTTATATCCCACGGTGTCTTTGCTCCCTCCCTCCTTTTTCACTCTTTCCTCCATTAATATATCTATATATTTAGGTACGAACATTCCGTACAAAATTCAATATACGTATGTAGCCGGTTTCTCTACTTGCATTATTATCATTATTATCGTTATTAGCTACGCTAATCTCCATCTGTCTTGCTTTATCATTATCTCATTACCGTTTTATTCATTTTCTCTTATTTGTTCCTCCAACGGTATCCCCCCGAACCGGATCTCACGTTTCCTCGAATTTTCTTTCTTTCTCTCACCTTCAGCCACTCACATTTGCGTCCTTTATCACCTAACTCTAAACTGCTCCCATTGGGTCACTTTGACCCGAGCAAAAACCATCATTTTCAACTAAATTCAAATTCCAGCCTCTTTAAACTTCGACCGCAGTTGAAGGAATCGGTTCCTGACATTGAGACCTGTACCATTCGTTTAGTCAAGAGTTGTTCTATTCTTTGGAAAATAAATATCTCGAAAAATATGAATTTTTTCAACAGTTATGAGCAATCAAAGTTTCCTGGGTCATAGAGACCCATGGTGGCAGTAAAGCTTAAAAAAAAATGGGACTTTATCATTTAATGTCTGTAACTTTGTGATTTTCGGGATCAACCTGAATAATTGATGAAATTAGTTCTTGGAGTAATTAAAATAGTTGTAATTTTGAAAATAATTTGAAAAAAGGTCAAAAAAACAAGGCTTAATAACAAAAAGAGGGGTTGGACTTGAAATCCAACGAGTGTCAAATTTTACGAGGTTGACTTTGAATAAATGAGAATATACGCGGTCACATAATTCGAACTAGTTGCGGAGCTCGTGGGAGGAACGAAGAGAGACGGATAGATGATAAAAGATACGTGATTCATTAAGATTCTATTGGAGAGCGCGATCCGCGTGGCCTCGAAATACGTCTCGAGTGTATATGGGACTCTTATAGCAAGCTCGAAATAAATGATTGAGTGACGAGTATCGCGACTCGCAACTCGATCGTGTTCGAAGCCAATCATTGAGAATTGCTTGCACAATTTTAAATGAAATATAAAAACAAAAAAGCCAATGAGTGCCTGTGCGTATGGGCATCGAATGAAGGCGATCGAATTTCCCGTCGAGCAATAATCCTAACGAGTTTCTTCGTTCGAACCTACAAAAGATAATTATTTAATTAGTCGTACCGGAGACCCGGTCAAATTCCTGGGGCTTTGGACTCTGGGGCAAAATGGGCCATCTACAAAACGAAACAACAATACGAAAATCTTCATTTTTTTTTTCATTTTGTCATTTTGTTGATTAAATACATCGATTTATTGAATCTTCCTGTTTTTTAATCTAATATGTGACAGTTTTCAATGAGATTTCGCCGTGAATACGTAAAATACCATTTTTTGTTACCCTGGAACAAAATAGGCCGGCTAAAAAATCAAAAATCAATGAGACAAGTTTATTTTTCAATTTTTTCACTTAAAATTATTCATTTCATCACATTTTACTGCTTTCAATGAATATTTATTTGGACGAGCGAATCGAGTCCTCCGTCATGCAATAATTGATTCATTTTTGTGGTACACTCTGTGAAAGCTACTGAATTTTTATGCTTGAAATTGAACATAGTTATTTATAATGCCATCTAAATGTGTTATCGATCAATTATTGTTTATGTCAAAATTTTGGTTATAAAAAAAAATTGTTTTCTAAAGAATACGCATGTTTAGTATTGCCTCCTTTAGAATTTTTTGAAACATGTATATAGTGCTGCCGTCTCTAGAAATTTCGATTAAGGGGGACAACCACTTTAGGAGACCGAAAATTAGATGATTTTTTGGATCTTTTTTTATTATGAAAAAAAAACGGAAATTTCCGCAACTCTGACAATAATTTATTCATATTTTCCTACATCTCTGGTAATTTTTTCAAGCTATTTCATGCATTAATTAAGGTGTAATCCGCTGTGTCCCTTGGCGTGTTCTCATCGTCGTTGTCGATTTGCGGGAATTGTACAGCTCGCAATTCGCATCCGAAATAGTCCAACAAATTTTTATACATTCTTGAGATGTTTTTTAAGAACATGAACCTAAATTTTGAAAAAAAAAATCGAGAATTAAATGTTGGAACGGGTTTGAAAAAAAATGATCGATTTTTAGCATTTTTTTCCCGGCATTTTCCAATAATAAATATGTTTTAAACAATCTAATCTTTCCAACTTTAGGTTCATGTTTTAATAAACTATATTATGTAAACGTGTTCCAAATTTAAAGATGATCCATCAATTAGTTTTTGAGTTATGATTCCCGCAAATTGAAAAAATCTCGTTTCGAGAAAAACACGTTTAAAGTTTGAGCGCGCTTGGGAGTCGAGCGAAGAGTCTTTATCATTTATATACATACCGTTAGAGGGAATCCGAATATCGTTTTGAAATTTTCAGGGTATATTCTTAAGATATTTTGCTAATGATTTATGAAATAAAAAAAAATTGATTTTTTGAAGCATCTAAAGTGGTTGCCCCCTTAATTTATTGTACGTTCCAGGCGCTGAATTATATACAGTTTAACTCGAGTTTCGGATTAAAATAGATTAATGTTCTTTAGACGAAATATTTCTCAGATAAAAAGGTATATTTTTGTTTTGAAACGTACTTTGGTTTAAAAATATTTCGAAAATTATTGAAAACTTTCTCAAATCAGTTCTTTCAATTTTAAGGAAAAAATGTCTTTTTCAACAGTGATTTTCGCCTTCGATTTTCTTCATAAATTTTTATAGGAAATTGTTAATTTTTTTTTGTTTTATGAATTTTAAACTCTGTGCAATCGTGGCCGAATCTTAGGTTCTATCTTTTTTATAACTATAATGTGGATTTTGTTTACATGAATTTAACAATATAACTCCCTGAAAATCAAACAAACCGAACAGATAAGAGGGTCAAAATTTTTGTTAAGCCGTAAATGTTCTTATAAAAGATTTCGTAGCATTAAAAAATCGCATATGATAACTTGTAGAAAACAAAAACTCCGAATAAGAAACTTTCTATATAATAATAATAAAAATAACAACAACAACAACAACAACAACAACAACAATAATAATAATATGAATAAAACTTGTATTTAAAAATGGAAATTTTGTAAAAGAAAAACAATTTATTATTCCACACGCAAATATCATCATAATTGAACTTCGCGAGTCATCATAAAGTTGAACTTTGGCTAGTACGTGTGCGAGTTCCAAATTTTTAAATTTAATTTATCGGAGGTTTTTCCTTTTGTTTTATTGGCGAATAAAATCGGTAAAAAAAATTGCAATCGATGTAACTCAGGCTCCTTTTGTGGATTTAATTGAAATTTGTATGAGCAAATGAGAAAAGTTGAAAGAAAAATCTCGCAAATGATCGGACTTCGCATTATTTTAGCGATAAGTCCACAAGATCGTTCAGCTCTAACAATTTTATACTGCGGTTGTTTTTTTGTTTTTTTTTTTTTATTCATCGCATTCGTGAGGCTCGATCCATTTTGAAAATGTTGCTACTGCTGGTGTACGCGAGTCGGAGGCGAGAGAGGTTCACAGAAATATACGAATCGATTCATGTGGCAAACACGTGTGGCAGTCGCGCAAACGCGAGCACCAACGGCAGCATCGAGAGAGCGAGAGAGGGCTTTCGAAAGATATCGTCCCAGCTAGTAGCGAACAGAGGGAACGATATAAAATACTCGTTGGGTTACACAAGGATATACAAACGGTCTTTGGATTCTCTTTTTTCTCTTGGTGCGAGAGCACATCGACCAGGAAGTTGGAAATGACGTCAGGGTTGTGTGCGCGTCCTATCCTCGTAACACGAACTTGCCGTTCCGAGGTTTGCAATTATTGCCAGACCGGGAGAGTCTGTGATGTCGTTCGTTGACACTGAAACCCTAGTTTTTTGTTTTTTTTTTGTTTTTTTTTTTTTCCAATCCTGCTTCAGAGATACCATTTCTAAATGTGGAAAAAAAATCGATATACGTAGGTAAACCGTCACGTCAATCGAAATCTTCGAGTCTCTCGCGAAGCGTTCAACGAACCGTAAATTTTGAGGATGCAGATGTTAATTTATGAAATCTAAACACTTTTCTTTTCGGAATCGTACAAATATAATTAGCCAAAAAGATTGATACGCAGTTTCGAACCCTTTTACTACGTATTTATTCGAAAAATGATGATTTTCATATTTGCCTGTCAATCCCAGACTGCCACCGTTTCAAATCCCGGTCTTTGCCACCGTGGGTCTCTGGGACCCAGGCAATTTTGCGTACTCGTAACTCTACAAGAAATCGCAATTTTTCAGAAACGAGTAGATTCTTTGGAGTCGCGATTTAAAAAAAATGTGAATGAATTAAGTCGAAAAATGAGCGTTTTCGTCAGGGTTAAAATGACCCAGTGCTAGTCGTTCGAGTTCATAGATTTACAATGTAAAATCCCTTATTGATTTTTCCGATTTTTGAAAAATAAAAAAATTGTAATGATAAAAAATGGGCGGATTACATTACGAGAGCCGCAAATGTTCAATGAGGAATTCACCGGGGGAGAAAATAACGTTAAAATAATATTTAAACTAGCACGGCGGCGTCTCGTGCCTACATCAGGGTATCGAAGAGGGTGTGGGGTTGGGGCGAAGGGAGATTGAGTGCGAGAGACACGCACCGGATGTAACACACGCCCACATGCCCGTTCGAGTTTGCAAATTAATTCGAGCTCTCTTTCTCTCTTTTTTTCTTCGTCGTTCGCTCGAGTTTGCTCGTATACGTATATCTTTCCATATATGCGTATACATACGTGTGTGCGAGTTTAAACCCACCATTTCTTTCTCCTCGCCCTCGAGCAATCCTCTTAATGGGACGGGGCACACCTTGCGTCCAAAGAAATCGAAGCTGTGGGATGCACGTAATGACGCTGCTACAATATGGCTCTCTCTTATATTCTCCTCACCTTTATACATACAATGCATACCGCGTGTATATACGTACGAATATAATGATCCGACTAATACGTTTCACGTTCTCGACTCGTTAAATCGTTTACGTCTCGATAAATTATCCACAATATTTATTTCCGTACGTGTCGATGATATTCTCCGTGCAAACAATATTTTGTCATTGAAAAAAAATAAAAATTATACCATTTTTTTTTTTTTTTTTATCATTGACTGATCTTTCATTTTTTTAATTGTTTCATTCATTGTTACAATAGTTTAATTTTCGAACGTTTTCGACTCGTTGAATCGTTTACGTCTCAATAAATTATCTACCAAATTCATTTCCCTTCGTGTCGATTATATTTCCCGCGACAACAATATTTTGTCATTAAAAAAACAATGTAATACCATTTTTTTTCTTATCATTGACTTCAGTCTTTCATTTTTTTTATTATTTCATTCATTGTTAGAATTAAGTTTAATTTTTTAACGTTTCCAACTCGTAAATCATTTACGTCTCGATAAATTATCTACAATATTTTTTATTTTTTTGTTTTTATTGTTCCTGCGTATAACCTTGCGAGTTTTTACGAACCCATCCCAGCACTTTTTCTTCACTTTTTCTCTCCACTTCACTAATTTCCATGTTCCTGAGAGACCCCTCGAGAATGTTGCCCACAGCCACACTTTCCTAATGCACTACTGCATCGCATTTGCACGAGGGCCAAGGGAAACTGTGGAAAACCCAGCCGATACAGCCGGCTATATTTTTACTGAGTTTCAATTGATTAGCACCATCAGAAATTGAGAAAAAGTGCGTCCCGCTCAGCGATTAATGGACCGCGTACCTATCGCTGTCGGTTTATCTACAATATTTATTTCCGTTCGCGTCGATGATATTTTCCGTGAAAACAATATTTTGTCATTGAAAAAAAACAATATAATACCATTTTTTTTTAATCATTGCCTTCAATCTTTCATTTTTTAAATTATTTCATTCATTGTTAGAATTAATTTTAATTTTTGAACGTTTCCAGCTCGTTAAATTCTTTACGTCTCGATAAATTATCTACCAAATTCATTTCCTTTTATTTCGATGTTATTTTTCGCAAAAATAATGTTTCGTAATTGAAAAAAAAAAAAAAAACAAAACAAAACAAAACAAAATTATACCAATTTTTTGTTCATTGTTGACTTCAATTTTCCCTTTTTTACATTATTTCATTCGTTATTATAATTTAGTAAGTTTAAATCATTTACGTATCGATAAATTATCTACCAAATTCATTACCGTTTGTTTCGATGTTATTTTTCGCAAAAATAATAGTTCGTTATTGAAAAAAGAAAAAGAAAAGAAAACCAAAATTATACCATTTTTTTGTTCATCGTTGACTTAAATTTTCCCTTTTTTAAATTACTTCATTCGTTGTTATAATTTAGTTTAATCTTCGAATTGATATCATCATCCATTTCTACCGTAACGTTTACAATCTTCATTCATATTACCGCTATCTTTGTATATCGATGATTCGAATATATATAGAAACCGCAACTGCATTTCGATGCATAAATTATTTATCCAATATCGTACATTAACTGCCGATCGAACATTTCCGGTCTGTGTTAATGCCCGAACATTCATGGAGAGAAGTTCAATTCGATAATCAACGACATCAAACTATTTCGGGAATATACTTAACGCCAGAAAAAGAGAGAGGGCGAAATGGAAATTCAATGTTCCAAGATTGATTATGATATTCCATCTGCCGATTTTGAAATTTAATTCACTGCTCAAGATATCAAACTGTTTTATCACGTCCTTTCGATATGGCCATCGGAGACAGAAATCCACCAATTCAATTTATCGATCGTCCAATTTGCAAGACTATTTATAAAACTTGCTTCTCGTTCTCTAAAAAAAAAAAAAAACGAGATTTCGCGAAATTGAAAACACGTGCAGCAAAAAAAAACGACGAAAAAAATGAATAAATCCATGAAATTTGTAAAAAAAAAAATAAAACAAAACAAAAAATCGTGCACTGGAAAACGAGAACGTCTTTGCTAAAGTACGACAGTACAACGCCATCATTGTAAACTTCCAACGAAAAGGTTGACGAACTGATCGACTCGAAAAGGCTTCGTTTGGAGGTTTTCATCGATAACAATGAAATTTATGAAAATAGAGTATATTTCGAGCATGGACGAAATAAGATGTAGCATATCGAGCGACTAAATATATTTCATTAAAATTTTGCGGGAATTTTGACGGAGTTGAAAACGCTGATTGGCCCGGTCGTGGTATCGTCGTCGTGAGGGAGACTCTCACGCGGCATTGGAAACCGCGAGAGTCCATTAAGCGTTGTCGTAGGCGTCGCGTGGATAAGAGACCTCGTTCGTTGGACCTCGTCGAACGTATACGGCCACGGGACTTGTCGTTAAACTCGTTACGACCACAACGACGAGCCTCTTAAATTATATTTCTATATATATATAAGCACGTTTACAACTTGTATAGACAGCGAGAGAGTTTTAAAGTCGCGAGAATTCTCAATGAAATTTGTAATTACAAAGAGTTGTACGTTTTTTTTTTTTTTTCGTTGTTTTACATCAGAGACATTTAATGCTTTCCTATTTACGCAACGCACTGTTTTTTGTCTCGATATTTCGAAATAGCACGACTCTCGCGTTTCTTTGCTTCCTGAGTTCGTGCTCTTAATTTTTTATTTTTATTTCGATCGAAACTTCTTGAATGAAATCGCGCGAAACTCCGAATAAATAACTCGAGTCCTGTTTTATCACGATTTCCCTGGCTTGCCCACGCATCATTTTTACTATTCATCCATTTGATCTTCCGACACTAAGGCCGTAATGTTTTTCTTTGAAATTGCTATTTGGCATGCCCACGCTCTCGAGTGCGGTAACGAAAAGAGAGAGAGAGAAGAGTCTCAACGCGAATCAGTTGTTGGTAGATCCAATGATCACCGAACTATAGTCACAATGTTCCATCGATCGAAATGGCTCGAAACATATAAATGTGGGGAAAACAAATTTGCGTTGGAGTTTCCCGAATAAATTGCCTCTCCGCCCTCCTTTTTGCTCGTTTTATTTTCAGTTTTTCCTTGATCGTCTGGCACCCACGCGATCACAAAAAACTCTACCAACAAATCCCTGCTCTTACGCCTTTCTTACACCCCCCTTTATCATCAAACATTCATATATTTATATTTATTCAAATTTCTACGATTTAACTTTAAGTTATTACCATTGGGTCGTTCTGACCCAGTCCAAATCCGTTATTTTCGGCTAAATTGAAATTGACTTTTTTGAAATTTTGACCACACCGAAAAAAAATCGTTTTTCAACATTCAGTCCTGAGCTTTTCGCTCAGTCAGAAGTTTTTCTATCGTTTCAAAAAGTATATATCGAAAAATAGGAATTCTTTAAATAGTTACAAGTGCACAAAATCACTCGGGTCAAAAAGACCCATGGTAATACCGGCCGAGGAGTAAAACAACGTCAGAAACTTAAGCCTGAGCTAAAAAACGAATTTTTTAAATCCAAAGCTTCGAGGGTAGGAAAAGGGTACGAGATTACAAAGTTCATTTCATTGGGTGAGCTTTTTAGGGCGTAGCCCCTTGTACTTTTCAAAGGACGACTCGATTTAGAAGCGAGGGATGCTGGGAAAGGCTTTTAGTCGAACGAGGTCACTAGCGGGGGGTTTGGCGGGCAAGGGGCGTTGTTTCATTCAGACCAGGTCACGGGGTGTGCTCCTGTATCGTGTGCGGTGGGTAGAGCAGCCCTTGTGGCTTCGCCCGGGGCGCGACCCGTCTTTGGTCAATGAAAATATATTTGGTTCCATTCAACCGTATTTGATAATGAATTCAAACGAAAAATAAGGAATTTAGCCCGAGCTGGCATACGTACGCGTAGATGAATGCAAAATCTGTGCGACATTGCGTCGAGTCTCGCAATTTTCCAATCCCCGCATACTCGTGAACAAAAATATTGGCGGAATCAACGGAGATTTCTCGTTGTGAATTATTCAGCGCGAGATGATTTCCTCTTTCGAATAATGAGGCGTTCTTCCGGTTCTCCGGCTTGATTTTCCTCTGTAAACTGGTAAATACCGGCTTGAACATATAACCGGGTCGTTGAAAGCTCTCGGGGGATTTTCGTCTCTAACCGACCACGTGTCTCTAGCCTTGACCGAGATACAGCTCGTAATGGCCTCTTCTCTCCCCCCTCTCGTTGTGTTCTTCCATCATGAATGTTCGTTTTTCGCACCGCAATCGCGTGACGCGTTCAACGATCGAATCTCGCTCTCGAGGGGTGCTCTTCCATACATATCCTCTGAAATAGTATCGAAACTCCTACGGTACACCCCGTGTACTTTATAGACCGCGGACGTCCGCCGTTATTGGCACAAATCCAATTGAATATATTCGAATGCAGAACCGAGAGACTCGATCCAAATTCTATTCTCGTTTCGTAGCAATTCTCATCGCATCTACATCCACAACTTCATATTCTATATTTACTTTAGTTTTTTTTTTTTTTAACGGCTTTGTCCACATACAAGTCGGACATACGTGCTATTCGTTTTTAAGGGTGAATAGATGTCCGAATGACTTTTGTCATCCAGGGTGTCTTCTGTCGATGAGACCCAGACGAGAGACGGCTCTTCCGGGCGCTTGAATGAATGAAAATGTCTCTTGTGAAGGGAGCGCTGCCGAGGGAATCCGCTCATTGATCGATCCAGTAAACAAGAGATTTCTACATGACAGAGGGGTGGAAAAGCTTCGGGGGAGTGCGAGCGGGTCAGGAGTTTTCATCTGGGATTCGGGTCAATGGGTCGAGCACTCCGTTACTGACGTAAAAAGCTCTCTCTCTCTCTCTCTCACACACACACACACACACACACACCCTCTTTCGCCGTAAAAAAAGTTTCGTTGCTCGTCGTGTTCCCGGTTGCTATGGAAATGACCGAGTATTCCCTGTGATCGCTGACTCACAAGCTGAGAATTCTCCCCTTATATTAACGGGGTTGAAAAGCCTCGAAGGAGGTCGTCGCCGACAGCTCGATTCTAGGCGCGACTCTCGCTATTCTATTTATTACTTTATTCCGCTCAACTCACCCTCGAGAAGTGAATCAAATTCAAGCCAAAGGACAAAACGGACGGAGCGAGCAGTTGAGCTTTGGAAAAATATCAAGATGTGTCCTAGTTTTACACTCTCCGGATATATCCTCCTTTTGACCCCGTCATCGTGACGCGATAACCACGAGGACTCGAGGACCAGAAAGCTCTGACCTAGTTTCAATTCATACGCAACTCAAACCCGCTATATAAATATTGTTACCTTGTTCTCCGATCAAGTGAAATAGGTTATTGCGATATAAGCTTCGATAATAAGGAGAATAGGTGACATTCGTGTCCCAGTTACGACTAGAATGTTAAACAGTCTCGAGAGTTATCCATTTATGGACAATATTGACGTAGAACCTTCGAATAGAAACAAATGATGACCAATATTGATCCAGATACATTCAGAATCCCACTATTGTCGACCGAAATCTTTTGAAGAGCAAATTCATCAAATAATTACACGACATGCTTTGCTTCTTACAATTTTTGATAAGATCATCGTAATTCATACTAGAAAAAGAAGCGAACCGGCTAGATTTTCATGACGGTTTGATTTTTTTGTTTATTTTATTAATAAAAAGATCACTGTGAATCAATGATCGAGCTGCGATATAAGTATTACGACTCAAAATAGTTTTATTTGAAAAATACCGAAGCGATGGGCTAATGGAAAAGAGGAGAAACAAAAGGATGACAAAGATCGTGATTTATTGTTCGATTGTATTGAATCGGGAACGCGTGACATAATTTTTAATTAATAATGAAAAAAAAAAACGGTTTTTTCATTAAAATTTTGATTGAATGAGGGAAAAGTTGAAGAAAGACGAGTGCGCTTTAATGCAGGCTTGTGGCGAGCGAGGGACGAGAGACGAAGGTGAAGAGATAGAAGGACGAGTGAGTGGGTGGGCACGTCCCAGCGCGTAGCTCTCGTGAATGAGCCAGAGATATACAAAGAGGAAGCGAGAGAGAAAGGGACAGAGGTATTTTTTACAGCCGTTGGGCGATAGAATTTCCGTGAAGAGCGGAAGTCGGCGGCATGGAAGATACGCCGGAAGAGGACGGACAGGTGGTCGCCGGATGTGCATCTTCCTTTTCCGAACGAGGCCTTGCATACTCGAACGTCTCGAGAACAATGACGAGACGAGAGAGTCTTGTCTTCCTAGTTGTTTGTGCAAAAAAAAATCGTTTTTATCTTGACGCAAATTGTCGTACACAACAAAAATATCATTTAAATATTACGTTCGCGAAGGACGTTTAAAACATCGAATTTTCTCAAGAACAATAAAATTTCGGAAAGATGTTGACGAAGATTGTGCACTTTTGATCGTGATACTTAGCGACACTTCGAGATCATAACTGGGTGTCGATTCACTACAAGTTTTTATTTCCATAGTATCGAAGATTGCATCGTTGGAACCGGACGAAAAACATTTTTTTCATTCATTTTTTATTTTTATTTTTGAAATCGTCTCCATCTCTTTCGCAAATTTTGTTTTTAGGTTCTAAAATAAAGATTATCGAATCATGGTACCAAATAAATGTTGAACTCTACGAAAATGAGGCATTTCGTTGTATTCAAATGATGCAAACTTCATAATTTATTCCATAAAAGTTTCGTATTTTCGACAGTTGTATTTTAGTACAGTACAGAATTTTTATTCCTTTTTTTATATCGAATTATAACTGTAGGTAGTTTTTCAACAAAATTGTAAAAACTTTATTGAAGTTACGTCGACGAGCGTTGCGAATTTTAGATGAAAATATTTTAATTTTCCAATGAAAGATCTGTCCTTAAAACTAGGCGAGCTATTTGATATTTTTTTCTCAAAACAGCCAGTCAAAAATACGTCCAATTGTGAAGAAACTGTGATTTGCAAGATTAGCACGGTTTGCTACTTTCATTCCGTGCACAACGTCGCATCGCTGACGAGCAACGAATATAAAACGGTAGACTGTTCGAGACTGGTGCGATAGACCGGAAGTATCGCAGAACTTTTCCCACGCTCGATTCACGTGGCTGTACATCGGAGACGCTTCGTTCCTCGAAGACCGAGTCGAACCAAAAACGAGCCAACGAGAGCGCGCGGCTGAGCGTTGCTGCTCCCGTACATCCGATCATAATCCGATTCTACGGAATTAAAATGGATTTTGCTGGCAAACGGTAAATCGGAGGAACCGAGAACGAGAGAGAGAGAGAGAGAGCGAGAAAGAGAGAGAGAGAGAGAGAGAGATGTGATGTGATGTTTAGTTTATTAATACTTTGGTAAACCTTAAGGCAGTATTCCCAGTACATAAGATCAGATATCCCAGTATACAAGATAGGCAACTTAGCAAGAGTAATACAATAATAATAATACAACTATTTACAACTATTTACAACTATATATAAAAAAGAGAGAGAGAGAGATGAACGAAGTGTGTACTTTTTTGTAGAAAAGGCAAACTCCTACAGACTGGGCGCAACCGTTAGAGCCAAGTTCATCAAGCGGTTTTATTAATTCGCCCTACAAAACCGACTCCGAGTTCCCTCCAAAAATGTTCATTTCCCGCATCGACATATGTGTTTTTAAATAAGTTAACGAGAAGAAATCATTAGTTGTTGAAAATAAGTCTCGAAGTATCGATCGACAAAATATGGCTTCGATAAAAAAAAAAAACGACTCAATAAAAAACAAGGTTTGATATAAATTCTAGAAGAAATAATACTCCAAGCACGCAGTAGCACCAAAGAGACCGAAAGAGAAATAGAGAAGGTCTGACGTAGTATAGGTAGAGAAAAGCACGTGTGTGTATACGTACGTCGTGAAGTGTCCTCAATAGCTACGTGAAACTACCATTGTGACCGATTCATGAATGAAACGAGACTTCCGGTCGCTCGGGAACGCTCGTCGACGACGGAAACAGTTGTAGAGCGTTACGTTATACTCTCTACGCTCGCTGTAGCTCTCTTTCTCACTCGTTCTCTCTCTCTCTCTCTCTCTCTCTCTCTCTCTCTCTCTCTCTCTCTCTCTCTCTCTCTCTCTCTCTCTCTCTCTCTCTCTCTCTCTCTCTCTCTCTGCTGCTGAGTGCACGCTCAATGGAGAGATCCCGACAAGAGCCGATCTTATTGTTGGAAAGAGAGAACGAGCGTAGCGAATCCGAGTTATTTGTTCCCCTCCGAAACCGGCTTTGAGAATTTTCGGTCACTCGCGAATAAAGGGGACTAAAAAGAGACGCACTCAGAGTTTCTCTTCTCCCTGTACACTTTCGGTTTAATTCTTTCTTTTTTTCTTTTTTTTTTTATTTTTATTCTTCCGACGTCATCGCCCTGAGTATCGTATACACGAAGTATACATTTGTATTTCTCTCGATAATGGGATATACCTCGGTGATGTCGCAGCTGCGTTTAATCTCTTTCTTCCCCCCCCCCCCTCTCTCTTTCTCTATTTTTTCCTTACTCCTTTCATAGATTTTCAAATATTTGTCCCAAAATAATATTTACCAATCGCCGTACCGCGTAGTGAGAAAAGCGACAATGCGTGTATTACTCCAACGAATGACGGTCGGGCAGAAATTATGCGCTTTTCACGCGCTCCTTTCGATGTTTACAGAAAAGGCACAACATTGTTGCCTTCATTGCGTCACTGTAATATTTTTTTTTATATCCTCATCCGTTTGTAGAAAAAACCGGGGCAAAATGGAAGAAAGACGCAGGAAAACGTAATTCTTTTCTCCAATCGAATAAATTTATTCATTAAATTATTCATTTTTACTTTGACGGCAACGCTTTCAAGTGGCAATGAAATTAAAACAATTTGGGCCGTTTTTTGGGTACCATTTTGCCCCGATATTTTTCTACGTCCAAGTGACGTAGGAACAATCTCGACGCCTAAATATTCCAACGTAGTACTTCCGGTACACGAGCCGCGTTCGGGTTTTGTGCGGAAACTCATTTCCGGCCCCATCACCCGAAGACGGTACTTTTTTTCCCCGCTTCCCGTCTCTTTCTTCCTTTCGCGCCTCTACTTCCAATTTCCGCTCCGGGGAGTTTCATTCACGAGAAAAGGAAGCAAAAAACTAACTATATCGGCTCGCTGTAGTCCGGAGGAATTGTGTAAAAACTATCAAACGCCTCGTCACGATTATTTATTATTATTTCAATAATTCAACACTGAAAAAAAAATTAAAGTTTTGCCAACTACGCGATGAGGTTGGACGAATTTCGTTGCGCCAATAGTCATATTACGTTTAGTTAATCACCCGGTGGTCGATCGATTGAAAGTCATGTAATTGAGACAACTACGCCACGATTTTGCTGCTAAATTTTAATTTATTTCAGTTGAGTCTATTTCATGTGATACAACCGCAATAAATGGTTACATTAAGAAAAAAACAAAACTTAAGATACAGAATAGATTGAATTTGAAATAATCACACGGAGGTTCAGTTGTATACGGTTTGTCCGTGACTTGATAAAATAATAGCATCGAATAAACTTCTCAGCGAGAATTGAATTCAATGACACGATAGATCAACGGAATATAATTTGTGATTAACGGGAGAAACCAGTTTAGGGGGCCGAAATTTTGGTGTTTTTCGTGAATTTTTTGAACAGGGAAGGAATAATCAGAATTTGTTTAAACTTGGAGGATATTATATTCATATTTTGAAGTACACTTTGTAATTTTTTCAAGTCATTTCCGCTGGAAATAGTGGAGTTAGAAGCTGCTGTCCATGGACGATCGCCATCCGAGTTTTTTGCTGGTGGGCATTCCTGAAGTCACAATTTTTATCTGTAATCATTACAATTTTCTTTTTTCATTAACAACATATTTCCTAAGAATATGAACCTAATTGTGATGAAAAAAGTTGAAAATTGCATGTTTTTGAGGTGTTTCAACACAATGCCATGTTTTTATACCATGTTTTTTTACCTTTTTGTATTAAAAAAAATATTTTTAACAATAATATCATCCCAGAGTTAGGTTTATATAGATTGTAATTGAATAAAAAATATTCACACAAATTTTCAGAACGATTGGCCAATAACTCTCTGAGCTAGAATGCCCACCAATTGAAAAAAATCGTCCATGGACAGCAGCTTCTAACTCCACTATTTCCGGCGGAAATGACTTGAAAAAATTACAAAGTGTACTTCAAAACATGAATAAAATATCCTCCAAGTTTAAACAAATTCTGATTATAACTTCCCTGTTAAAAAAAATTCTCGAAAAACACCAAAATTGCGTCCTCCTAAACTGGTTTCTCCCGTTAAGCTAATTGCCTAGTAGTAATTTGGATGAAATATTTTGTTACTATTCAAACAAACAAACCTTTTGCTAAAGCTACTAAAATTTCGTTGCGCAAACAATAAGTTTTGTTTAATACGAATTATATATATTGTAACCGGACAGCTTTATTCCCTGGCTGGATTTCTAGTGTGGCAGAAATCCGCTAGAGGGCCACAGGCGGAGCGCTCTCGCGTGAGCGTCGCATCGCTCGTGTGCCCATAAAGCTCCGACGTTGAATCGTTAAATAATGATCACTCCGACCGATGGTCGTCGAGAAAACCCGAACCCTTGTTTTATGAGGTAAAGAGGTTTAAAGCTTATCGTACAATTAAAGTACGCTGTTATAAAAAAGTTTTGCCACCTAATTATGTCAGGATAGGCGCTCTTACGAGAGAATAAAAAGTCGATTAATCGTATTTACTATTAAAAGTCGCAAAATATAAAATCAAAAATATCAAATAAAAAATATTTCAAAAAATATATATATAAAAAAAAATTCCAAATATTTCTTACAATCCTTTCAAAGTCATAATCGTTCAGTACAATCACTGTACGTTTTAATTATACAATGCAATTCATTTAATCCAAACATTATTGATACAATTGACTGAAATACTTTTCCGCATTTTTCGAGCAATGACATGATACTATTTCAAATATTTATTGAATTTTATTCAAAAAATGTTTTGGTTCTATTGAATATTTAAAGTTTTACCTCAAATTGCGGGCGTAGTTGGCTCAATAAAATACCTTCAACAACGCGCGGAGGTTGCGTCAACTACGCCATTGGTTTCGCCGCATCCAACCTCAGGGCGTAGTTGAGCCAACTACGCTTCTGTTCTCAGCACTATGCCTTTTTTTCAGTGAACGAATGCCGAGAGTTATTTACCGCGATAGAATCGTCAATGACGATCGTAAAGTTTTATCCGACCTACCATAATGCTCTCCCGTCGCCCGTATAAAAATTAAGTGAGGACATAAATTTTGATTTCGTGAATGCGAGGGAAAAAAGGGCTCTCGTTGTACTCCCAAACTTCCGACTTCCTCATCCGTTATTTTCGAGAAGAAAATACGATCGTTGACGAGCGAGGGGTGCGGGCGGTGACGGGACGTGATATATGAAAGCTTTACACACGCGGAAGATAGAACCACCGTGTCGTAACTCTCGATTTCCGCAGTTGGAAAGGAAATAATCTTTTTTTACAAAGAGAAAAAGAGAAACGTGAATGGTCGGATGGAAAATGTCATTTTCTTAACGATCCTGCATCGTTCTTTGGTGACGCAGCAGCGAGATAGGCGAGAAAAACAATAAGGTGTCGGCAGTTTGTGAGAAGTTATCGGGCCAAGGATGCGGAGAAAGAGAACGTCGAGAGACTAGAGCGGTATATTAGTAGAAGCGTCTTGTGTCTCCCGGCATAAAATCGACGAGGCAATAGAGCCAAAAAAAAAAAGAAAATGAGTGCGCGACGCTCTCGAGAGAGAAGCGGTTGAATGGCTCGTAGAAGACTCTCAGAAAGCCGGGAGCGCCGGAGCTTAATGAACCTTCGCCTTTCTCGTGAAAGGAAGTTAAGAGCTCCCTCGAGCCATTACAACTTCGTCGCAGCTTTCTTCACATTCACAGACCCATATATATATACCAACACGAGCAATTCTATGGCTAAAACATAGAAGCTATTTTGTCCCGAGTATCCACTACGACCGGAAGTCAAGCCTGAGCATATCCCGGAAGCCCCAGTATCGCACTTGACGCTCAGTTCATCACTCTTGTTCTTCCCTCATCCAGACTAACCTTTTAAATCAATTTTTCATCATTATTCCTCGAAATGATTCTCCCAAAAGTAACATCGGCCAAAAGCGCCGTTTTTTTTATATCCTTTCCTCATTTCGTACGAAAATAAAAACAAAAGGTGATCCACATTAACGAAAGGACTTCCTTCAATTCGCAGAAAAGCCCAAAAACTTAAAAACCGGATATTCGTGAACAAATCAGTATTCAAGTTTCAGTAGAAATATAGAAAAAGAAAAAATAACTGAAACCGGAAGAATGTTACACCCTGTCCGTGCGGTATGGCAACAATGTCGGAGAAAAATGGAAAACGGCGATGAGGGGGAGGGGGGGAGAAGCCGGCGTGGGTGTGGGGTTGGAGCGTGCGCGTTTTCATTCATGCCTCGCCCCGTGGCTGGTCAGTACACCCGAGACCAGCCGATCGCGCTATGAATGGGTGCGGAACGGCTCTCTTCCTTCTACGTCGTTCCTCGACCTCGTCCTCCGTATCCACACACATACACAGACTCTCTCTCTCTCTCTCTTTCACACACACACACACAAACACACACTCATATCACCTGATGTAACGTGTTATGCCGAGAGAGAAAGGCCAACCGCACGCACTCATACGAGCAAGAGCTTCGTATATACGCGGCTGTGGACACGCCTCTAACTTGTCCTCCCCACACACCGACCAACTCTGTACTTTCTTTCACCCTTCCATCATCCATATATGTATACTTTAACGTTAACTTCCACGGTACATACACTGGCGCCGACGTTATATACTCGTGTGCATGTAAAAATGCATTTGTATTTACATCATCCGACTATGTGACATAACTGCAGGATCGATACGCTCTTCCTGCTTTTCCTCCCTTCTCTCCGTCTCCTCTTTCTCTTGAGGGTTTCATTGATGTAAGAGTAACTCGCCGCCAGCCTGGCTACCCAGATGACATAATCTTTAGAATGAGATTTATTACAGGCTAATCATTTTAGAAGACGGAATAATCGAACGGTAATTGACAGATTTCACTTTGGGCATTTGTTTTCGAGGTTCCTGTTGTTATGAGACTTTTCGATGAGCAAAAATACAAAAAGAGAAGATTTGACTGGTGGCAAAAAGTATATAAATGTGTTAGAATGGATTTTTTAATTAAAAAATATCGCATTTTGCTGCTCTAATAAAAATAATCTTTCTCACAAATATTATTGAGTTATCGTTCCTACCAATTCATGTATAGTACGAAATAATAATTCACTGATGTAATAAAACAGTTTGAAAAAATTGATTCGTTGCACTTTCTCGTGCTCCTAGTCCTCGCAGCAGGTGCATTCAACCAATTTTCTTCACTCACTTTTCTACAATTTTGGCCATTTTTCATTCCCATACTTAAAACTAAACTCAATACTATTTGAAGTTATCCAAAATTGGAAAATCTTTAATCCATAAAAAAGAATCTTAATCAATTGTCTGCCAAAAACAAATTATGGATTGAATATGGCTCAATGTTTAATTCAATTAACATTTAATTGTATTAATATTACAAAAAAAAACGTAGCTTATCAAATACACGAAGGACGGGCAATAAAAAAAATTGTGGTAAATTTTTCATTGCACCTCGAACTGCACCCTCGTTAGCTTCGAGACTTTTGCATATATTTAAACACGAACATGTCGTGCTTAGTCTCAATATCTGCAGTATATACTTAATACGAGTGCAAGCATAATGGAATAACGAATCGATTTCTGCCTCGAGTTAGCTACCGACGAGGGTGTTGGTAAATGGTGGTTCCAATAATAGTGTCGAGACGCGAGTTTCTCCCTGGGTTCACGTCCACTACTCCACGATTTCCCTTGGAGACTGTCGAACAATATGCTTTTCGCAAATACACAGTTAATCAAAAATAAATGATATCAGAAAACGTGGGAGAAATTCTGAGAAATGTAGATTCTTCAATTATCAATGAATATTGGTAACATGTGATTTTGATGAATAAATGAAAAGGTGATTTTAGACAGTCTCTGATGAGTTACGGTGAAAAGGCGTGGGTTTTGCGTCGGGCTAACCGTTTTCGAACGAATACTACCGGCTGTAAATATCGCTATCGTTAACATACACCTACCCGATTGGAATTTCTTTTTATATTCATTCACCGACACAACGAGACAATGAGTGAGAAAAAAAAACAGAAAAAAGGTCGAAATTTCGACACGATTTTTGTTGTTTCGTACATTTTTTGCGAGTCTTCCAACGAGCCATTATATACTTAGTGTATCAATGAAATATTGACACGTTTCTATCGATGGCATCTTCCGTAATAAAAAAAAAAAAGTAACGTTGAAACACGAGTGAATGATTTGTTCGGTCGCCTACGTTGAATATGTATATAGGATATAAGAGCAGAGGGTGGAAAAAGTAGCGAGGGAACGTGGGAAAGTTGTACAATAGGTTTGCAGAGGCACGAGGCGTGTTTATCGTTGATCGTGTATCCTCGAAGGATCCTCGTGTCTCAATGAAATCCCCAAGACGTAGGCGGAAGGGCTGCTGCTGCTGCTGATGCTTCTCTTCTTCTTCGGATTCAAGAAATAATCAGATTCCTCTTGCTGTTTGTGTGTACACGTGCGAATATTCAAAAAGGACTTTTCAACTCGCTAGAATTCACCTATAAGAGAAATATTACGTAAAATACTATTACGAAATTTCGTCAATGCGAGGCAATCCCCCCACGAACAAGTTCTCGCTCTTTAAACCGTCCTCGCGCACCCCCTTTATTCTCGAACCTCTCTCGGCATGAATGAATCGAACCCCCCCCCCCTTCTCCCTTTCTTTTATTCATTCAACGAGAACCAAACGAGGGCTGTGCCACGTGTATGCGCACGTACATTCAACCTTTAGATATATTATCACGCACCACCTACTCGAGTGCACGTATTGTGCATCCCCCCCCCCCCCCTCCTCTGTCAATTTACACAAGTCTACAATGGTAGACTTGTACCTGGTAATTCAAGCGTGATCGATCGATAGAGCAATTTCTATTCATTTGACTTTTTTTTCTCATTTAATTAACGATGTTGAATGTATTGAAATAATAAAAATCGGTAAATGCGAGTTTGAATTAATGACAGTAGGTCTTTGTTAAATTGATTAATTTATTCTTTTTGTTCCGTCGTTTCTAATCATAATTATTATTCGCCCATCATAATTACTTTCGACAAATAAACTCAAATAAAAAAATGATTGTTTTTCTGTTATTTCCAATCATAATAATTTTTACGAAACAAACTGACACAAAAAAATCGTTTTTGTTCCGTCGAAGCGTAAAAATGTTTAACAAACTCAAAAAAAAAAATGTTCGTTCTGTCTTTTCCAATCATAATAATTTTTTGGAAACAGACAGAAAAAAAATCGTTTCGGTTCGGTCCTTTCAAATGATAATGATTTTTAACAAAGTAAAAAAAAAAAATATTTCTCGTTCCGTCACTTGCCAATCATAATAATTTTCAACAAACTCAAAACGAAAAAAGGATTTTCTGTTCAATTATGTAGAATCATAATTATAATTCGCCAGTCATAATAAATTTGTACAAAAACTCAAACCGAAAATTCGCTTCGTTTTTTTTTTTGCAGATAAGTCGACAGAGTATAGACGCCTGCAAAGACTACTTCCGGGACGATTTGCTCAAGACAGACTGGCAATTGATGGTCGAGCTGAAAAAGCTCTTTGAGATTCTGTAAACTCATCGACGTCTCGAGAAAGAGAGAAAGAGAGAGAGAGAGAGAGAGAGAGAGAGAGAGAGAGAGAGAGAGAGAACAAAAATACGAGAAGAAAAACGGCCAAAAGGAGAAAACAAAGAGGCGAAGGAATGTCGCGATTTGGGGGAGGCCTTCGAGGTCCAGAGAGTATTTTTTATTATTTTTATCATTGATGTTGAAAAAAATGCTCGATCGCCCGGTGGATAACTATTATTTGTGTGCGCGAAAATCGATAAGAATTGTTCAGTGCGATAACGGTCTCGAGTGCGCGCGCGCAAGTCGATGGAAATGTCAATGAATTGTCCAGTTGATATCAAAACGAATATCGGTTTATATAATTATTATTATTATTATTTTTTTTTTTAGTTTTTCAATATATCGCAAACATCCGCAATAAAAATATATACAATACGATATACAAATATAAAAAATACATGAAATCAAGAGTGGATTTGATCGGATGTACGAGCTGCCAGAAAAAATCACATTCATCAGTCGTCGTGTTAATTGGCTGAGCAATATTTGCTAAAAACAACATCGATTTTGTGGAAAAGCCAATTTTTTATCAATTTTTCCTCGAGTGCAATTGTCGAAGGACTCTGAAGCAGATTCTTTTGCGACCGAAATCATCACGTCTCCTTCCGAGAGACTCCGAGATTCTTCTCGAATTCGCTGTATGTTCATTTTTTTCTTCATTTTTTCCCTTTCTTCTCCTTTGGTATATCAATCGAGAAGAAAATGGTTAAATTTTTATTTGCAATCACCATCACACTTTGTACGACTAATTGTAAATAAGCGCCTACATTTTCTTAAACAAAAAAAAAACACGTCAAATACGATTATTGAAGAAAAGAGAAAATAATGCAATGGGACGACAGGCGCGAATGAAATAAAAATCGTATATTATATAAGAAAGAATAAATTAGAGAGAGAGAGAGAGAGAGAGAGAGAGAGAGAGAGAGAAAGAGAGAGAGAGAGAGAGAGAGAGAGAGAGAGAGAGAGAGAGAGAGAGAGAGAGAGAGAGAGAGATAAAAAATGAAAAAGGTTTTCCTTCGTGTTACGAATTCGTAAGATAATAAATATCCCAATTTGTAATTGAGAAAATCGAGAGTGTCGAGTGCTCTTTTTTCGGTTTTTTTTTCTTCCATTATGAGAAAATCTACAACGGACGAGCCGAATGCGTGTTTCCTCCGTAAAGTTGGGTGTATTAAAAATTGCGATCAGGAAAATTGAAGTCAAGAGTAAGAGTCTGTGAGAATAAAGAAAGAAAAAAAAATAGATTGCTCTAGATAGAAATATAGAAGAGAAAATAATGAAAAAAAGAAAAGAAAATCCACAAGGATATTTATCAATAATAAAAAGAAACTAACGTGCTTGAGTAACGCAAAATTGATATGATCCAACGACATTTGATATTTTACACGCCTCGATTGCTCGAACGATGAATACGAGACGAGGAAGAGGTCGCAGGGAATAACTAATTGCGGTGAATAGAAATCGCGAGTGCGTGCGTGTGAATGTATGTGTGTGGATGAGCGTTTGTCAGGCGTGAAAAAAAGCTGCTTTGGGAATAATGAAACATTGGATTATTTGCAGTGAGAATTTAAGGATGCCAAAAAAAGAATTTCAGCCAACAGTTTTATTCGATCAGAATTTTGGTGATGAGCAGCTTGAAAAAAATCTGTAAAAATTCAGCAATTATTCAGACATTACGACCGTTGATTTCCAACGACAAAAATGCAAGACAATTGTCGATAACACTGTTTAAACAATAATTTGTTGAGGAAGTATTTATTTCACATAAAATTTCGTTAAAAAATCTGAATCCTTAAAGATTTTTCAATCAGTTGGATGGATAACTTTTTTGGCTGGAAAAAAATGTGTTAAAAATTGTTAATTAGGAAACGGGGATTAGCCAAGCGGCCAAAAACATACAGCGAGAAGAAAAAATAATGGCGAAGATGCTTTTACCATGGAGAAATTTGTCAAGTACGAATGTATACGTGGGTGTAATTATTTCAATGTAAAAAAAAGAAAAATAAAGGAGAAAAAGGAATTTTTTTGAAAAATAGTCGTTTAAAAAGTGGATTGTTGTTCGCAAGAGCTGGGGCATTTTATATCCTGGATTTCTCGGTTACTCGCGACTCTAGCTTTCGTGCTTTCATTTTATTTTCCCTCTGTATTCCTCCTCTCTAACTCCGAGGAATGTTGGCAACTTGCTACTTCCGGCGAAGAGAAGAAGAAACGCGACAGTGTGTTGTCGAGAGTGGCGAGAACACGGAGCAAGGTTTTACCTCGTTCGTGTAACGATTTTCAACCTTTTTTCGTTTTTGTTTTTCTCTTCCTCTTAACTTCTGCAACGCTTTGCCAAGTGATTTACAACGAGAAACTGCACGAAATTGCCCCCGTCCAGAGAGCCATTTCGAGTCTTTTTTTCCGATTGGGATAACATTTCGTAATTGCCATCGTTTTTTTAAGGTACGAAAATCACTCTAATGCAATTTAATCAATTTTTTCACAGAGGAACTAAAAAAAAAATATCAAGATTTTTCGTACTTCTCATTGAAAAATCGTACACGTGCTGTAAACATTAATTTTTCTTTTTTTTCCAGTGCGACGACATTTGAACTCAAATTTACCAATAAATTTGCGTGCACTCTGGAATCGTGGGTTTAACAATTTTCTCATGAATGGAAAAATCGATCCTGGGAGGCTCCTGAGCTCTAGTTGGCGCGACGCCCGCGTCTGGCGTTCTTCTCCAAAAGAGGTAAATTCCACATCTCTCTTCGTCTCTCGAATCCGACGGTCTATCGCTGAATGGACGTCAACGTCAACAAATGAGCTTAACTTCTCTCTCTCTCTCTCTCTCTCTCTCTCTCTCTCTCTCTCTCTCTCTCTTTTCTGGTTTAAATTGAGTATCTTAAGATTCCTTTGTATTATTTTGTATAATTTTAAATTGTTTCTTTTGTGTTATTTTATATTATTTTTGGTTAATTATCATTACTTAAATGGTTTAATTTTTATAAAAATTTTATATGCCAGAGGACTCATGTGTCCTAGTGCATAAATAAACAACTCTACTCTACTCTACTCTCTTTTGCGTGAAAACTTACGTAAGTAAGTCCAAGTATAATAATCAATTTACCAATGTAGCCTCCGTATTCCTTGTTCACATCCGACGAATCGATATTCGATCAGAGATACGAGAGAGAAAGAGAGAAAAAAAGCGTCTCTAGATGTATGAGTCTATATTTCCACAACTGTCAAAAAAACGAGATAAGTCGACGGAAAGAGTCAATAAAAAAAAAGAACGGTAAAATTATATGAATGAGCAATCGTCATCGCGACGAAGTTTATATCAGAGGAAAAATGATGTTTTTCTTTCGTTTCATCGTTAATTGGTCGCTTCGAGCTGCTCGTCCCTGAGAGAGGTCTCGCGAATAGAAATGTGTCATGTCCTTGGTTCGACGAGCAAGAGAGAGAGAGAGAGAGAGAGAGAGAGCGAGGGAGGGAGGGAGGGAGGGGGGATGAGAAAAAAGAGCAAAGCGAGCGTTGGCGCGTACGGCAACGGCGGCTGTTCGAGCTCTCAATGAATGCACGTCATTTTCGAGTCATTCATAATATATCCGCAGGTCCGTCCTTGTGCGCACGAATGCTAACGAACGAGCGAGCGAGCTCGAGCCCAAAGAGGTGCTCATTTTTTTTTATACAACATCCAATACTTCTTCTTACTCTCGCTCTTTCTCTCTTCACTTTAAAGAATAATTACCAAAACTTGATTTAAAAAATTCAATCAAATCTCTCCTTTTTTTTCATTTTCATTGATTTTTTTTTTATAGTTTTTTATATACCACGTACTTTTTCTCGAAAATTTATATTTTTTTATATTTCGCGTTTTTAATTTGCGAATTGCTGACGACGATACCATTATGATTGCTGGTTTTTACTGCCATGTTTTCAAGTTTTATGTAATATCAAGAGACTCGGTTTATATTCTATGATTCTAATAATCCAAGCGTCTGTGTTGAGTATTCAGCTGTTTCGATACAGTTTATTTATACAATGGTTTTTTAATTTGTGGAAAAAAGGTGAAAAAAAAACACACAAATTACTAGGGCATAATTAATCACATTTACATACAATTTTCCTGCTTCCATCTCTCGGTTATTTGGCTACTTCCTTATTGTTATTGCCATTTGTCACGTAGATCATTCCTTGGCACAAATAAATCAATAATTAATCAATAATTAAGATAAGATGCTTTATTTTTATGTTTTAGAGTTCTCCCAATTTAATTTTTAAGATTCGACCTTAGTCTATCGATATTAATTAACGAAGAAAAAGAAATTTACATTATTGGAGAGCTTATCATTGAGTTTTAGCGGCGATTCGTAGACGGACGGAAGTACATTGGCCGGAGATTTCAACATCGACGTCCGCTCGTAGATGATAATACATATAGTCTGGGATAGGAAACGAGGGAGAGATCGGGGGGTGCATTTCCGGAGCGGATATCCTCTCCCTCGGGAGTTAGAAGAGCCAGAACCACATGATATTCGCCGCGTCATCAAGCGGCTCTGTCTTTTTAATCTTTTTATTTACACATCTGTTTCTCACTCTCCTTCTCGCACGTTCCAAAAAGTCTACATTCGAAAAATGTTTTCTTTTCATGTTTTCGAAATATATCTAATCATCTGGATTAAAGTTTCGCAATATTTTTCAATGGAAACGTAACGAATATTGTGTCAAGTTGACGCACACGTGGCTTTTGTCCTCTCCCCTTTTTGGCAGGTCGATTAATCTTCTATTCATTTTTCAATATCATTTTTGACAGCATTTTTACGCTTGGCTAAAAACGTAAATTCGTATTACAAAGAAAAATAAGAATTTTTGAGAAAGATCCTTGTTTTTACGACTCTCGCAAAATCCTCGTTATTTGACTCTCTTTTAAATGCACGATTTATAGTGACGGAACTTTCGTCACGAATTTCTCAACGGATTTTATTCGGTATGGAAAGTTTACTCAGGATTATGTTCTTGTCTTTTTCTATGGATGAAAATAAATGTCACTTCCGTTTTTTCCTCTCGATATTTCGTACGTTGGGACTGTCGGAAATTAATTATTCAGAAACGAGACGATTTCATGGAGGCTCGTAACCAACGGACTTGAACTTGATTCCTCTCGTATATTTTTCATTGCCTCTGCTCTTTCCCTCCTATTTTTTTTCACGACGAATCAAAACGTAACTCGATACTTCTCAACGCCAAAGACCTTGAACGTCTTCCACGCTACCCACGCGAGCAAAACGCTCGAGATCGCGCGGTTCAACGAGGAGATGGATCTCGCTTTGCTCCACGAACTTCTCTTCTTCTCTTCCTCTCCTCCCTCGTACTCCCCCCCCCCCCCCCCCCACGCAGTATTTATGCTCTTATTCCGATATGAAAAGATCTCCCCGAATGTTTTGGCTTAAGTCTATTTCACAGTGCCCACGCTTTCCATTCAACAAAACTACCAAACAATCGTTTCCTTTAGATTCGAGATATCCTGGCCAGTCACGATCCAACTTATAATTTTTCCTATCAAAATTTCGGTCGACGATTCGCAATTTTTTTTTTTTTGTTTTCATTATCAAATCGAAAATCAATTCCAATTTTACTCGATATTTTTATTATTTTATAAGACAAATATTCAATTTCAATTTAATTGATAATATTTTCATAAATTTATCAATTAATAAATTACCGTGAACATCATGGGAACGAAGGGAGAATAAAAAATTTACTAAATTTTCATATGTAGCAAAATATTTTGAAAAAAATTCTATAAAAAAATTTGTAGAACAATTTTTATTTTTATTAATCGTTAAAGATTTTAACGTAAAATAGCGCGTTAAATTTATATTTCAATATATCCCGTATTTCGTCTCGTACAAATTTTTTTTTTCCCCTCAGTGTGGTCGCTTTTTTTTAAACGTGAAGAGGCTTTAAAAGAATGAATGAATCGATATTTTAATAATCCACGAAACGGGACAACTCGCCAGACGTTATCGCGATTCTCATTTTTATTTTTCTCTTTACCCCCCGAACGAAATACGAGAGAACGCGGAAGTTGCTACAATCATCATCCGTCTCTCATTCCCCTTCTACTTCTCACTGCCCGATTTATGGATTATCGCATCGAGACGAGTGCCTTATCGCGCCCGACGACACTAGTTCGATAAGGATGCACTATCAATCGATCCAATATGAAACGTTGTCTTTTCGGGTTATTTGTTTATTTTTTATTTATTTTTCTTCACGTTACGGGTGATTTATTATTTTTAGGGTTCTGTACGTCCAAATGAAAAAAAAAAAAAAAAAACAGAATCCTTATAGGATCACTCGTGTGTCTGTCTGTCTGTCCGTCCGTCACAGCCAATTTGCTCCGAATCTACTGGACCGATTAAGTTGAAATTTGGTACACATATGAATTTCTGTGACCCAAACACGGACGTGTAACATAAATAAATGAATTTTGAATATGGGGCTCATTTTTGGGGGGCAAATTAGAAAATTAAAAAAAAAAGTTTTGCAAACTGTACCGTGTGACATATCAAATGAAAGGGCTTGTTGTGAGGGTCTCAAATATATTTTTTTAAAATAATTTTAAAACAAATAGTTTTAATGTTATTTAAGAAAATTTATGAAAATTGACCATCCCCCCTCCCCCTTATCTCCGAAACTACTGAGCCTAAAATTTTGAAAAAAATACAGAAAATAGTTCTTTACTTATAGATCACAGGAAAACGTATAAGAAGTTTATGGTCTTAAAATTTTTAGTTACCACAAACAAATTTGGGTCAGATTAAAAAAAAAAACATGGTAGATAACATATTCATCGTATGGAAACCTCTCCACGCGAGTTCAACTCGCACTTGTCCGTTTTTTTTTTTTTTTTATTTTACTGAATTAATCTTTTGGAGCTTGGAACTTCATTATTTTTTGCAATGAAAAAAACGATCGATTTCCAGCAGCAATTCCATTCGTTTCCTACGGATTTTCTTATCTTTTTTCTTTTTTTTTTTGGCATCCAGATAACTGAGCCTATGAACGTAATTGTGAAAGACACGAAGGAAACGATTGGGAAAGTTGGTCTTCCGGTTCGAGAACGGATGTAGGTAAATGATAAATTTATTAAAAATAATTCTCGAATGTTTATCGTACTCACGAACGGTTTACCGTTGCGCAAAGACTCGCTCGATTATTCGCTGATGGTTTACTCGCAACCGATTACACAATCGTTCAAATATATTAGCGTGACGTTCAGCACGTATTCGCTCGGAGTATCTTTGTTATATTTCTTTCTCTCTCTCTCTCTCTCTCTCTCTCGCCCCATCGTAAATATTAGCTGATCGCTATCACATCCGTGTGTGAATTTAGTAGTACCATTCACGAACTCGCGATTCAAATATTGATGAGAAAATGGAATGATTTTGGTTAAATAGCTAGGCATAAATATCGTTGGCGATGTTTATCTACGTCTATTACCATTTTTTTAAATCCTCAATGAAAACACCGTTCTAGGTATATTTCAATTTTCCTACAAAAACAAAATTTCTTTCCACGTTCCAGCCTATCATATTATTTTTATTACACGTTTTGGAGTAAATTTTCTGAGTCAATTACAGAACACATTTTAGCATCAAATTTTAGAGTAATTTTCAGAGTACATTTTGGCATCAAATTTTAGAGTAACTATCAGAGTATATTTTAGCATCAAATTTTATAATAATATTCAGAGAATAAAATCGAAGATCGAATTTTGGAGTAAATTCCGAAGTGAATTTTCGGCGTATATTTTAGTATCAAATTTTGGAGTAATTTTCAGTGTAAAATTGTAGATCGAATTTTCGAGTGAATTCCAGCGTAAAGTTTTTTCAATCAATTCCAGAGTATAATTCGGCATCAAATTTTGGAGTAAATTTCAGAGTAATCTTCCGAGTTAAATTAAAGATCGAATTTTGGAGTAAATTCCAAAGTGAATTTTCGGCGTATATTTTGGTATCAAATTTTGGAGTAAATTTTGGAGTAATTTTCAGTGTAAAATTGTAGATCGAATTTTCGAGTGAATTCCAACGTAAAGTTTTTTCAATCAATTCCAGAGTATAATTCAGCATCAAATTTTGGAGTAAATTTCAGAGTAATCTTCCGAGTTAAATTAAAGATCGAATTTTGGAGTAAATTTTGGAGTAAATTTCGGAGTAATCTTCAGAGTAAAATTAAAGATCGAATTTTGGAGTAAAATTTAGAGTATTCCCCGAAACTAAAATTTTCAATAACAATAATTAAAAATAACAATTAAAGAAAAGTAAAAATAATTGTCGAAATTTGAAAAAAATCAAGTTTAAAAACGACTGTCAACTGGTCAATAGATCAGCTGCAGCGTAAGATGTAATTGAGAGGTTTAAAGGGCCGAACGAAGGCTGATGGAAAGCTCGAAAAAGTGGAGTGAACGTGGGGCTCGGGCTGTCTGATACATTCCTGAGCGCATAATACGAGCATGAATGAAGTATCGCGTCTGGGCTACGGAGAATGGCGGCGCGAGAACGAAAGAGTGGGGGCCACGGAGGCGGGCGTGGTGGGGCAAGATTTTCTGGTAAGAGAGAGAGAGAAAGAGAGAGAGAGAGAGAAGCTCGTGAGGCGAGTGAACGCGCGCGTCGGTGGCGCGGCGCGTGGAGGCTACGAGAAAGAGTCTCGCTCGAGAGAGAACTTGAGGCGAGATCTCTCTCGCACGCGGCTCGGTACGAGGCCGGCTTAAAATCTCTCGAGTTCTCTCGCCATCATCGTACTATCACGGACACCGCGAGAGGACGTATTACAAAATTAAAACACGCATTATCGATTATTCTCGATTATTCAACGAAAAATTTGAATCGAACAATCAACTTCAATTAATATATCAAAAGACGCGGTAGCGACTCGACGCCAGGGATTAAAAGAAAAAAAAGCCAGCGCGAGCCCTGCCGCACTCTTATATACTCGAAAATTACGGTTTTCGGACTTTTTTTTTTATTATTCACGTACGAGAGAAAGATTGATCCCGTGTAAAAATTGAACAATTTTTAATGACCGTTAACACATTCATTCATTCATTGACTCAATTTTTATCCCATTAAGGTCAATACTGTACTGCATTGCTAGTCAAACGAGTGCTAAAACTTCACAATGTTTTTGTACCAAGTTTAAGGGAGTTCTGCTCGAATCTAAAAAATTTGACAGGTCTTTGAAATTTTAGTAACACTTTCGGAAACGTATTCCGCGTGTACCTGCAAAATTTAAACAATATTGACCATCTACTTTCTGAGATAAAAAATCGTTAAGTTACCTTTAAATTGCACAGAGCCTTATCACACGTACTGCTTTGACGTGAGAACTGATTTAATATCATGTAGTTAAAAAATTGATGGCTCATTGAAAATTGGATAAAGTATAGACTTATATATTACAGTGATATAGAAAAAAAATGGAGCTGATTTACCAGGCATGTCATGAGATATAACGAATTATGAAAATTTGTCGAATTCCTTGGGATATGAGCGCAAAAACCTTTGGAGCAGCAACTTCGCAGAGCAGAAAAAAGAGACAGCAAGAAAAAAGATAGGGAGAGAGAGGAAGATAGAAAAATCAGGTTAGCAGCAGTGCGGCTAGCCTGTGTATAAGCATAGGGACCCCCGGTGTCCCGCGCGTCCCTCAAAGTACTAGCAGAACTTCCTTAACGCCTTACATACGTCCAGCAGCGCCTAAAACGCGCTAAAAGAAAAACTGTTTTTAGAAGAGATAGCAATAGAAATTAATAAAAATAATTTTTACACATTGTTTATTAGTATTTAAACTTTATAAAAAAATTTATTTCATTTTTTTTTTCAAAAATTACAACATAAAAAATCACGTTTCCCGAAGCACTATGAAAAAAAAGTTGCTCCACGGTCTGCATCATTTCTTCTTGAAATGCTGATGGATCTGCAAAACGTAAAAAAATTCTTGTAAAATAAAGTTGTAGTTACAGTCTGTCGAGCCGGATTTTTGAAATTCGAAAAATTTTGGCAATTTACGGCAGTTTAAAAAAAAGTGTGCATTTTGTGTCATAAATGTCACACTTTAATTATGTTTATAAAATTTTTTAATCACAACATCGAAAATCCGGCCCGACAGACTATAGAGAAAACAATTTCGAATATTTAAAAAAAAAAGCATCAAAAAATATTAAAAACTGTATGAGTTATCATGCAGACCGTGCCAGAAAAAGTAGTTTTGAAAAAAATGCATTTAAAGTTTCAAGTGCGCGCATCAGACTCTCATTCGGCAGTCACGTTTTCTATAATAACTTTCGATCTATGGGGAATTTGTACAATCGACTTACACAGAAATACGCCTAAAACTATAGAGAATAATAATCTGTAAAAAAAAAATCGATTTTTTGAAAATTCTGGACGTATGTAATGCCTTAAGGCACTAATTATATACAGTGAAGGTGAATTTGTAAGATGACATGTCTAATTAGCCTAGAAAAATATTAATAACGATACATTTGCGAAACCATTAACTGATAGTGGTAAATTTTCATTACGACACATTTTCATTGAGACTTTTCAAAGAATAATTTGCATTTTTTAACCGATTTTAATGCACCACGTTTTATTTTGTTTCTCAAGAGATTCTCTACGAATTCAGCGTGTAGATTTATTCGAAATTTATTTGTTTGGAAATTATGGCAATTTGTTTATAAAAGATTTTTTTCGCTGAATAAACAATTGGCTGCAACAGTGGAACGATTAAGCGTAGAAAAAATGTACGTGGTGAATTCGTAAAGGATCTCTTAAGGAACAAAATAAAACGTGCTGCATTGCAATCGATTAAAAATAACGGATTATTCTTTCACGAATAATCCGATGAAAATGTGGCATCGTGGAAATTTGCATTTATCAATTCATAGTTTCGCAAATCTATCGTTTTTAATATTTTTCTACGTTGATAAGACAAGCCGTGATATAAATCCACTAACACTACGTTCAATTAGTGCATTAAGCTTGGCATAAAACAATTGTGAAAATTTAGCACTCGTTTGACTAGCGTGCAGTACGATATATGCTTTAATTCTGATGGAATAAAATTTTAGTACTCGAATTTCTTGAATACTTGAGAATTTTCTAATGGTTTATTCTTTTAAGGTTTTACTTTAATCTTCAAAAATGGATAAAAAATCGCGCATTTTTGACAGGACATTATAGAATTATTGAATTTCCTATTTACAAAAATCGTTAAATATTGAAGGAAGCGTTTCATAATAATCGCGTTTAGAAAAAATACCAAAAAAGGAATTTTCAAAAAGAAAATTTCCAAAACACAATCATAATCGACGAGAAAGGAAAACAAAAATAATAAGCAAAAATAAACGAAAAAAAAAAGTAAAAAATAAAAAATTCTAAAAAAATTGGCAAGTACTCCGAGAAATTAATAAATTCGTATTTTACGACGAGAAACGAAAACAGTCGATCTTTTTCTGTTGTTTAGCGAATCGCAAAGTACTGAAATTTGGATCCACCAAAATTTTTGGCTATGCAACAAATGTATAAAGCATTTTAAGCTGCAAGAGTCACAATGAAAGTCGAGTAACGCATACACAGATGAAATCAGCAAGAACGGTATATTCTTGCTGCTTTATGCAGTTTTTTCAGTACCACACGATTCTATTTCTTTTCTTTTATTTTTATTTTCTTTTTTATTACCGTACGTTACGTCGCGTACGAGATTCGAGGGGGAATGGGGAAAGGTCGTGGCCCCCTCTTGTTCGCGAAATAAAGGGGCGAAAAGGGGTGGAGAAAGAAAAGATCCGCGCGTAGCAGAAAACAAACAAACTCAAACGCTCCACTTTTTTTTCTCTAAATGCATTGAAGGACGAAAACAAATGAAAAAAAAAGAAAACAAAAAAACAAAAGAACAAAAAAAGAAACAAACAAAAAATGGAATAGAACGTAGAACAGAGGCGCGGAGTCAATGGCATCGTGAGAGGTGTTTTTCTTGCTCGGGATGGGATAGGAAGGGAGGAAAGAGGTAACACACGGTCCCACTTGGAATATATTAGGTTGATACGTTCCTGAAGCTCGTGGCTTGCTCGGGGAACAAGCTCCGCGCGTACATCGCGGGCCGCAGCCAGCGGCAGGAACGCAGCACACTATCTCGGTTGAGAGAGGGAGAGACATGGCCGCCGAGGCCAGCTCAACTTTTCTCGGATGGGGAAGGCAAGAGTAAGAGAGAGAGGGAGAGAAAGAGAGAGAGAGAGAGAGAGAGAGAGAGAGAGAGAGAGAGAGAGGATGATCGCGTCGAGAAAAAGATTTCTCTCTCCCTCTTTCTCTCGAGGTTCGAGTTAGCTGGCGTACGAGTATCGCCACCCCCACTGTTCCGGATGGTGGAATACATTAGATGCGAAAATTCCTAGATCGAGAGAATTTCGTCTATGAATCTCATCCGAGTTCTCTATTTTAAGTTCTGTTTATCTCTCTTTCAAAAGTCAATTGGAACAAGAAAAGTTTATTGGTTGTAAAAAAAAAAAAAAAGAAGAACAAGATTTATGGATTTGAGAGAAAAATGAGGAAACAAAAGATGTGAGATTTAATCATCCGGCTCGTTATGTGCGAAATGTTGAAAATTTAATTTAAGAATTTTAGAATCGACTCGCGGGAGTTAATTAGCGTCAATTTGCAAACGAATTGTTGTTCTTTTTAGCTCTATTTTGTGGATAATTGGAATTACGTAACACTCGTGTACATATTGAACAAAGAGCGGAAGAGTAAAAAAAGAAGAGAGGAGGATGAAATTTTTTTTCTATTATCGTGGCTGCACAAGCGTGGCACGTATGGAGAGAATTTCCGGTAGGAAGTGGGTGAAACAAGTGTGTTGAAAAGAGAGGCAAAGTGTGTAGTCGAGTCGTCATTGAGGCAGAATTGTGGGAGGGAGAGAGAGAGAGAGCGAGAGAGAGAGAGATTCTCGGTTTTTCTCTGTCGTGTATAATGTCAATTTTGAGTGAAACTCGCGTGGGGTTTGTGGCTAAAAAAACATTGAATTTCTCTTTTTATTAGAGAAAGAAAGAAAGAAAGAAAAAAAATTGGTAACGAGAGCCAAAGAAATCATTGCTCGTTTCACGATCGTTTCGGTGGGCAACTCTGTACACTGTACGATACGCGTGACGACGCGAATCATCGTGACGGGCATGCGAGAGAGAGAGAGAAAGAGAGAGAGGAGAGAGAGAGAGAGAGAGAGAGAGAGAGAGAGAGAGAGAGAGAGAGAGAGAGAGAGAGAGAGAGAGAGAGAGCGAAAGAACGAGAGAGAAAAGCAGCAAAAAGAGAGAGACCGAAAGAGGCCTGGCCGAATGGCAAACAAGGATGGCAAGATCCGAGGCTATTTCTGTGATCGTAGGGGCCCCGCCAGTATAAAATAAGCAGTGAATGAAGGAGCCTGTTTACTGGTGGCCGGCCTACGCGATCCAGCGAGAGAGCAGAGAGAAGGCGAAGCACGAGCGAGGAGAACTAACCATTTGGTCTCCTCGTATCGAGCGAAAGAGCGAGAGAGAGAGAGAGAGAGCGAAAGAGAAAAAATATATATGTAGATATGTATACGCTCAGCATAGTCGAACGATACACAGTCAAACTTGCATTTTATACGTTACAAGACGTAGGTAGTAGAGAGGAGGACGGGAGTGAGACGAAGAGAATGGGAGTGTGTGGGGTACGGAGAAGGGGGATTGAGAGCGACAGGGAGGGGATGTTCGTAGCGGAGACGCAGCGAAGAGTCAGTGTGCGAGGAGCGCCCGCACGGTGGTGATCGCTTTATTTTATATTATTTCGCGTACGCTTTCGTCAAATTTTTTTTTCTTTTAAAAATACTCGCATTATACACAATTATACGTAATTTAATAATCTTCAACATTACGACAGTTTCGGTGAAACAAGAAATGATAATAAAGAGTTGATAGTCAAGAGAAATATTAAATAAAAGAAACAAACACTCGTCTTTCTCGTCGGTGCGATACCAAGAGCAGTGTGTGTGTGTTTTTTTTTTCTTTTTTCTTTTTTCTTTTACTCTTATATACGACGATCAAAGCAAAGCAAAGCGTGTTTAAAACTCGGAGAGAAATACTTCGCACCGCGGTTACTCTTCCTAACATCGCTACTACCCATCTACACTAACGTACCATATATTTATATATAGTTTTCTTGTATACATGTATATAATTGGGAGTGTCGTCACAAAGAGAAAAAAGTCTCGGGAATACGAGTTTTGCACGTGGATGAGAAACATAATATTGTCTCGTCGAGCTGTGGTGAAAAGGGAGAGAGAGACGTGAACGCGTAGAGAGATCAAGAAAGAGAGAGAGAGAAAGAGAGAGAGAGAGAGAGAGAGAGAGAGAGGAGGCCACGCTTCTCAATGTGTTTCGTCGGCGGTTGGTGGTGTGCGCGACCGCGTCGCGGTCTCTACTCGCTGTGTGTTTTCTGTACAGTTTGCCTTCTCTGGTAAAGCAGCCCTCCCCCACTCCCCCTTCACCCCTGACCTCCCCCTGCTCCCTTCTTCCCTCTGTGAGTCGAGTGAGAGTGACTGAAAAAGAAAATTCTTCGAGCACATCCGCGCCTCCGCGGTATGTCGATTCTCGTTCTACGAGAAGAGCATCTTTGTTCAAATTATCATCGCTACGGGAGTGTTACGTGCGTATCGTGAAAAAAAGAAAAAAAAAAAAAAAAGAAAGAAAGAAAGAAAAAATAGAGGGAGGAAACATAATAATTCGTTAATTATATTATCGAAGGATCGAGTTGCGTACGATTGGAAATAATTCGGAGTGAGGTTTTTTCTTGTTTTTTTTTTTTTTTACAATTACGAGGTTCAAACTGCAGCCTCGGGTGTTACGGAAGATTCGAGGTGCGCCCCCCACAGTACGGTGGCTGGCTGCGCCTCGACGGAAACGAGAAACGTGTTTATCGCGCGTGTGTTTTGTGCATTAATAATAATAAGAATAATAATAACAACGAAATATCAAGGAGACGAACGAGTGTGTTACGGGAAACTAAAATTCCTGCCACCACGGATTACCATTGTCATCTCGATTATAATAATAATAATAATTATTATTATTATTCTTATATTATAATAATAAATAATAAGAAGCTGAAAGGTAGACAGAGAGGAGGCATTCGGTGTGGCACAGCTGGATTAAAAGTGTGAAAGTGTGGATACCTTGGACTGCCCCCCGCCCCCGGCGCTGCCACCGCGGCGCCCGCCCTGGCCCCCCAACAATACGAGTCCAGCGACCCTAACGATTCTCGGTACGGTCGCTAACTCACCCTCATCGCCGTCTTCGTCATCGTCATCGTCGTCATCGTCGTCGTCCTCCTCCTCCTCCTCCTCCTCCTCATCGTCTTCATCATCTTTATCCTCTTCCTCCTCCTCCTCCTTCGCCCCCAACTCCCAACTTCCATCTACGTCTTCTACGAGGAATACAAGACAACCACCGATTTCCCTTCAACGTCCAACGACACTTAACATTCAGAGGACTCTGCCGCCGCCGATCCTCGCGCCACCACAGTACCCAGCGCCACCGCGGCCCCCTGGTCGAAACGGTTAGTTTTATTCATTGTTGTTTTTTTTTTTTTTTTCTTCTTTTTTTGGCCTTTCTCTTTCAGATTTCATACAAATGTTAGGAATTCTCTCAATTTTCGAAATTTCCAAATGAAATTTCGTATGGAAATACGAATTCGTCGCACGAAATAATGAAAAAAGGATTTTAAGATACTACTCCCTTGATTCTTTGGGGGGTGGAAAAAGAAAAATGTGCGCCCAACCCTTCACAGCGCGTATTATTCCCGAGGGGGGTCAATATTCTACTCTGACGATTTTTTTTGCTAATTTTTTGGCTCCATAGATCGTGTGCTATAAAATTAATAAAAATTTCTTCTACCCTTTTCTATCTGCGTAATTATTTGACCTGAATGTCTGAAATATTTGATCAATAAGTCTCTGTACTAGTTCGAATCACACTTATTATACGATTGGGGAATAATAATTATTGTAGGAATGACATAATTAAAATGATACTTTGAGTTTTTGGTGAAAATAAGATTTATGTTCACACTGAAGCACTTTAGGGTATTTTTTTTTCTCGTCTGATACCATTTTTTGACGTTCGTCGTTGTTAGTGCGAAGAGAAGAGGGAGGGACTGTATCACGGAAGGAATTTTTTATTGAATGTTATTTTCAAACGAGACACTCCCGAGTTTGGTCCCTCGCTGATACGGTAATGGCTCTCCCTTGGGAGCGGGGAGCGAGAAAAAGGCGAGATTGAGGGCGCTTATCGTAGTAACCGATACGAGGATGCCCTCCGGACGTTGTCAGCATTGCAAGCGATGCTCTCGTCCTAATCGTTAAATAATGGGCCTCGTCGAGAGTCCAGACGGTCATTACGTTCGAATTTTAGAGCCTTTTGGAAGAACCGTTTTTTTTTTATACCTTTTTGTTGTTTGAACGAGAAATGGACAATTATACGCTTCTCACTGTTATTTTACGGAAGGGATTGAACATTTTCAAATCGGAACAACTTCGTACACGCGTGTTTATAGAAATATATAAATATATAGTATGCAACGTAGTGAATAGAAATTGGTATCTTGGGGAGAGATCCCTCTTCACGAGAAAATGAGAGAACATAAGATTCTCTATCTGGTATATCCCCTCGTCGTAATTTGCATTCGGTTCATCGTTTCTCTCTCTCTCTCTCTCTCTCTCTCTCTCTCTCTCTCTCTCTCTCTCTCTCTCTTTTTTTTTATGCGTCGTTGTCGTGCAGCCACCAATGGAATCTCCCACCGTCCCTCACGAGATCTCCGGAGTATCGTTTGTCCCTCTTGGTCCCTCTTACTATTACCCTAGTGGTAGTAGTAATAGTAGTAACAGTAGTAGGGGTAATAGTAGCGGGAAGGAGAGGCATAGGAGAACCGTGACGAGCAACGACGACGAGGACGATTTCTCTCTTTCTCTCGGTACTTCGTACTCTTGCTCAGGAAGACAGACTCTCTTCTTTCCTTTTACTATAACCCATCGAACACGATGCTGATGTACAGGATCTTCCAGATTAAATAGACAATAACGTAAATCACTTTTTAATCGTTTTCTGATGAGTTGCTAGTCAACCAAATCGACAAATATTCTCTCTATCGATTACACCGTCGAAACTGTTAGAGATACCGCCGAATACTATAAGACCAAAATTTTAGAGTATAAAATTGTACATAAAAAAGTTCCATAATGCATTTTTCTATCTTCAGTAGTTTAGGCCTGAGAACAATTCGGAAACAAGGTTCTCGAGGCTATCGATTTTGAGATTTCTTTCAACGCCCTTTTTAGCCTAAATTATTAAAAATACAAAATCGTTGTCAATGACTTTTTTGTTGGAAATTTCATTCTTTACAATTTTAGTTCTATGCAATTTTGCTTTATATCCATCCGTTTGGACGGCACACGTAATTAAAGTGCATCAATTTAAATTATTAACAACTCATCAGGAAGAAAAGCGATCAAAAAATGCAATAGAACTTTTTGAATCGATGCAGAATTTATGTTTACACTATCGATCATTCAACCTGACACAGCCTGTATACATGAAACAACGAGCCGTTCTCATTTCCTCTGTGGCTCTCTGACGAGAGGGACTCGCGAACGTTTGCTCGCGGGAGTACTATACACTCATCAGCATCTCTCTCTTCTCTCTCTCTCTCTCTCTCTCTCTCTCTCTCTCTCTCTCTCTCTCTCTCTCTCTCTCTCTCTCTCTCTCTCTCTCATGGAGAGAGAATCGAGAGATATGCACTCTCGAGTCACTGAGAAAACTCTAGCGCTACCGTGGCCGCCTCTCCTCCGCTTGGCCGTGGCACCAGCACACCAGCACGTTCACTCCCTTTTCCTCTATAATCGCGCTCGCTCTCGCGATCAACCGTTAGGCCAACTTCGATCGTTGCCTCGGTTCTCCTCTTACATACATACACAAACATTTATATCCAATTTATATACTTATATCTATACATTGATTTCGAGATAAAAACACGAAATTTTTCACCGAAACGACGTCCTAGTCATCGAGGACGAATTGCCAATTTAAACTCGAAAGATTGCTACGTATTTTTCAAATACAATAATAACAACATTAACGATACGATTCGACCGAGCGGCATCAGAGTTTACGTCGTGAATCGACGAGAGCTATATGAATGAAACCACCGAGACCGATAGAAAGCGTTCCTCGTGAAAGTTTCACGACGACGCTCATTTCCGCTCCGAAATATAGAACGTTATATATATACAAAGATAATCCACGTAGGAAAAAAATCTCCACTCTCTTTCTCTCTATCGTTCCTTTAATTCTCGAGTTCTCGAGTATCGTTAAATCTTATACAAGGAAACACGACGATTTCATACGATATAAATTCTCGTATCTAATAAAAAACGTTTGTTTGTACAACGAAACTTGGTGTCAAGGTTCATTGGCGATTGTACGATTATTAAGTGTTACTTCAAAAAATATGCCAGTTCATACGAAGCGTCGAAAAAATAATAAGTGAATGTTAATAATTTCATCATCGACGCCCGGACGGCTAGACAAGAGAGAAACGCTCCCATGTTCGTAGATGTATATTATCTACATAGCTATATATACATTTGTGTCTGTAGTTGAATACAAATTGACGGTGCGCAAGCGCACTACCGAGCACTGGCATGAATGAAACCATCGAGTCGTCGTTCTCTTCGTCGTTGTCACATATATGCGTATATTTTTTTCTTCATACACACACGTGTTAACGTTCTATGTACGACGTCAAACGATTACGAGTATCGGTGCTCACCGGTGTGTTTTCATTGGCTGGAACAACGCTTGCGCAAAACTCGCACGAGTTTACATTCATATATACTAATCCGCGTGTATACAGGTGTTCCCGTTGATGTATTGGCATATTATAACGTATACACACAAGTAGCAGCTTGAATGTGAGAACTACAGGGGAAAATTGAGAGAAGGAAATGTGTGCTTGCGAGGCCAGTTTTGCACCGGCGCAAAACTTGTCCAATACGTCCCTTCTTTTATGCATCTTCCCTCCCTCCCTCCCCCCCCCCGCGCTCCTCCGCCCCTCCGCCCTTTCCTCTCTCCATTTTTCTCGTACCAACATACGCATCTCTTCAACGAATCATTCTATCTCTTCCTTGGGACCGTACGCACATGGATTTCCTCTCGACTGCATCTCTGGCACGTCCATTTGATCCGAGGAAAAAAATATAATAAAGAAAATGACTTTTACGTCTATTAAACACGACGAAGGATATGGGAGACAAATTATGATTTGAAATCAGCTTTTGTTTCGTTTTTTTTTTGTTTTCTTTTCGTTTTAATGTTTGTAGAAAATCATTTAAATACCTGCTCAACAATTTGGAATTTTTAACTTCGTAAATGAGATATTTTTTTTAATTAATTTTTTTTATAAATCCAAACATTATGAAAATAAAGAAAATGGGATTTTTTTTTTTTTTTTTCGAAAAGACATTCTAATTGTAATAATATTTTTATTTTAGCGAAGTATTCTTAAAAAAAATTGTTATTCTCGAATGGTCAACAAACAACGTTCTTTTATTCGAATTTTTTTGCAATTTTTAGTTATTCGAAATTGATTGTATAGAGAAAGAGCGACAGAGAGAGAGAGAGAGAGAGAGGAAGGAGAGCGAGTAGTGCAGATATATTCGATGAATGGAACGAGCGACGTCGAGCCATTTCCATTTAAGACTGGATTTCTTGCACGAAATCCAGTCTTTTCTCGAATACGCGTACGCAGTTGGAATTTTAACGATCGTGAGAATTCAACGAGAGATTGCGAGAAAAAACGAGAATCGAAGAGTAAAAAATTCAATATGTGAGCTATAGATTCGTTCAGATTGCACGTGGTCGGTGCATATGCGATGACTAGGTACGAAAATTAATCATATATATATGCGATACGCCGCGAGTCACAAACTAAAAGAACAAATTTCAACGAGAACCACGTGTGCGAGTGTCACTCGTTCGACAATGACGTTTTTCACTTCCGTTTATTCGGAAATTACTATGGATTTTACAATCGCGTTTCGCAAAACCGGATGTTAAAATATATAGGCACGAGTCTCTCGTTAAACTATAAATTTAACGTGCGCACGCGATAATTACGTCCTGCTCCACCACTATACAGATAAATTTCGTTATTAGAGAAACTTACGAAAAAATACATTCAACTTAAAAACATTTGATACGTGGAGAAAATTTTACACTCAAAGTTATACTAAGTCGACATAGCAGCATGGGACCAAATCGTCACTTTTGACGAAAATTCACCATATTTTAGATGAAAAAACATCGTAAATTTTCTCATTATAAAAATATACTACGACATCGCAATGTAAACAGTAATTTTCCGTGTAGAATTCTCCCCGCAAGACACTAATATACACTTTAGAAAAAAAAAAATGGTTTTAAATGAAAAATAAATCATTCGTAACTATTAAAACCCGGCGTATTCGCTTATATAAGAGTGCGGCAGGGCTCACGCTGGCATTTTTTTTTAATACTTGGCGTCGAGCCGCTACCGCGTCTCTTGATGAATCACGTTCTAAGTACCCGTAAAAATATTTCGAACTATTTATGATAAATAATCTCTTAGCCTGCCAGAAAAGCGATTCAAAATGCTGAATGAAAAAAATGTAACTTGCTACGCATTACTGCTTTGATATTTTATTTTAAAACAATATTAGCACGTGCTTCGATTTACTTGAATAAATCAAATATTGACAACTAAAAATCACATATTTTTCTCCGAATATCATTTCGACAATCCAAATTCGATGAATTCTTTTTTCTTCGTTGTCATTAAGGAGGATAAGTCATGTAAACGTACGTTTTTTCAAGATTTTTTTATAAAGGGTATATGTAAGGTATATTGACAAATTTTTTTAGACTAAAATATTTCAAAATAGCGGCGCGCCACAGCTCCTGGAAGCAGATTTGCGCCGTGCAGCCTACAGATCTCAAATATCCACTAAAATAAAAAAGTCAAATTTTTATTGTTAACACACATTAATACGCATTGCATGACGAAGAGAAAAATAATTTAGGACCATTTACAAAAATATAAAAATGTTTTTTTTTTCAAAATGATTCTAAATTAAATTTTTTTCTCTCCGTCATGCAAAGCGTATTAATGTGTGTTAACAATAAAAATTTGATTTTTTGATCTTAGTTGAGATTTGAGACCTGTAGGCTGCACCGCGCAAATCTGCTTCCAGCAACTGTGGAGCCGCCATTTTAAAATATTTAAATCAAAAAAAATTTGTCAATATACCTTACATCGTATATTTTGAGTTACGCTTTATGTTAATTCAATAAAATATTCCAGTTGTTTATAAAAAAAATCTTGAAAAAACGTACGTTTACATGACTTTACCCCATTAATGTTTTTGTTATTGTAGAGAGTCGAAGGGATAAAATATTGAATAATGAAATGGATCTTTTATTGAAATAGTACGTGACACGATATTCGTTGGTCGTCGAACGGATAGGAACGTCGGAGAAATCCGAGTCCGGGATTGACACGGGGGAGCATTCGCGAGCCAGACTTACTCGTATAACGCGAGAGTGCTCTCGTCAGCCGAAGAGAGCCACAACGGCGCTATCTCTGTTTGCCAACCCCGTTATCTCTCTGGCCCCGCGAGCTCTCTTCTTCTCTCGTAAATGTATACCAGTCCTCGATTCGTCTCTAACGCTTTTTTCTTTCTTTTCCTCGCTCTTCTTCGCCTCCTACAATACGCGCATATGTGCTCGTCCACGCCTGTGTCTACATTTATTTATTTACTTAAGCATATTCTAAGCGGACGCTGCTTACATTTAAAAAATGATACTCGAAACATTAAAAATAAAAGATGTGCCAACACAAGTGGTTAATTAAAATTCAATAAAAATTCTTAGACCGTGTAGCGCCCATTAATTTATTTGTTCCATTGAAATTTATGGGAAAGTCGTTAGTCGTCAGACAAATTCCATTGTAGTCTCTACCTTTTACACAACGGTGATTTCCACGCGTTATTATTATTATTCGGATAATCATAATAATCGACACGATAATTAGGACGAAATGATTAAAGAATAATTAACACACATTTTTTTCAATCGATATCGTTCTCTTTTTGTAAATGCTTGGGGGGAAAAAAGCCTTCGGGGATAATTGTAAGAAAAATTGAGAGGAAAATGATCCGTCGTTAATCAATCCACAAATATTGTCATTCGATATACGACGAGGATAATTTTTTACTCATCTCTCGCCATGTCGGATCCAGTAGCACATTTTTTTTTCCTGGTATAGACCATGCTGCCTCGTCTCGTTATCACCCTCAAGTCTCTATCGTCGTACATACGTTAGTTTCGTCTTCCCCGTCTATTTCTTCTCTACCCCACACGACCTATCTCTTTGCGACGACAACGACGACGACGACGACGACGACGACGACGACGATCCACGTCGATCAATGTGATTCGTACCGCGTCACATCCGGTCTTCGAAAGCTCTTTGATTTTCATAATCATTCAATGATTCTCTCGTACCATCGCAACAACGAATAAACGCACTTGTTAAACAAAGTGCGAGAAGAATTATAAAACGGCATTTTTCGTACACAAAATTGATGTGACACGTGTAATAAAAAAATTCAACTTTTTTTCATTAATTCAAAAAGCCTGTAGAATACGCGTAATACAAACGAAAAATAATGAGTAAAATGTGTGTAAATTTAAAAAATCTGATAGATTCACGTTAAATAGAAAAATACATTTTTTTCCGTATTTTTTATTGACGACATTGATAAAGGAATCCTTCGATAAAATGTGCCAATTCGGCAATTAAAAAAAAAAAAAAAGTAGAAAACCTTCAAAATGTTTGCTTCTCATTACAAGTGTATCGCTTAAAAAAAAAAGTGGCGAATTTGGCTTCGCATTCGCTGCCGGGCGTGTTTGTATTTGAAGTTGAACATTTCTAGACCTTCCTTTTTCCACGTTGATACATGTACATTTGGTAATTCCCCGCAGGGTGCGAGAGCCGAAAATAGTTGTTTTTTTTTCTTTTTTCTTTTTTTTTCTTTTTTTTGACGCGCGTACGTAGAGTCGGTCTTGCAGTGCCAAGAGCGTGTTTTCGAGTACGTGGGTGTAACGCGTGTCGGATGCTGATCTTGCACGTATGTGAGAAAGAGAAGGAAAGAAAAAGTACTCGCAGGGGGGTACTTTTGATACACGGATACCAACTCTGTATACAAGTTAAAACGACGAGTGTTGTAAGTTTAGCAAAAGGACGTAACTGACGATTATTCTACGAGGTAAGATCGAGGGAAGCCGGTCCTTTTTAACTTTACTGGCAAAGTATTGAAAAGTGCGCGCGAGCGCGGCTTTAACACGTGTGTGGGTGGACGTGTCGGACGAGTGGGTGGATGGACGCGCCGCGCGAGAAGGCCCGGCCATATGGCGTCCACATTCCATCTCTCTTCTCTCTCTTTTTCTCTGCTCTTTCGAGATGGAACTTATCGTCGAATGTATGTATATAGCGGTATAGGATTAACAGGAAGACTGAAAGAGAAAGAGAGAAATAGAGAGAGAGAGAGAGAGAGAGAGAGAGAGAGAGAGAGAGAGAAACATCGAGAGAGATCCGTGATGGAAGAAAGTAGTGGTGTATAGTGGATATGATATGTCAGTGCGAAGAACAAAAAAGAACGGGAGAATGAGGGAGAGGAGAAACGTAGCGAGAAAGACAGAGTCGGTTGTATACCTGTTCTCTGCTTGGTCCTCTTTCGGGATGCCTTGCGCTCGCACGAGTGTCGCCTCTCTTGTTGGCCCTTTAAAAATGTCTTTCCCTCCCTCGCACTCTCGCACCGCGATCCTCCACACGAGATCTTTGTTCGCGCGGCCGTCTCGTGCACGGTATCGCTCGTATTCCACCGCGCGACGCGCGCAGTGGGAGAGAGAGAGAGAGAGAGAGAGAGAGAGAGAGAGAGAGAGAGAGAGAGAGAGAGAGAGAGCAAGGAAAATAAAAAAAAGAAAAGAAAACAAATTCTTGCTTGCTTGATGCTCTCTCGTGTGGTGTGGAGGCGACGCGACAGCCGAGCGAGGAACGTCCTTCCAGTTTCCAGGCTGTGTACCGGCGTCGAGCTCTCTCGCAACTAATAACGACGGGTTGGAAACTCTGACGACCTCGACGAATTTGACGTTCGTTTCTTTTTATTCTCGACTTTAAAGCAACGATCCAGGCATCGAAATTTATAAAAAAAATTTTAAAAAATAAACATTTTTTGTCACAACAGTAGCGAGGCGTACAAACATTTTCTTCAACGTTGAAATTTTGGGACAGCTTTTTAAAGAACCCGAAAAGACGCTACCACGAGGGCGCAGAGAAAAATGAAGAAAAAAAGAATGACGATGAAGCAGCGATGAGAGGCACGCACGCAGCGAGCGTGAGCGCATGTCGCGTCTGGAGGATATCCGGTGTTGCGTGACCGAACATACAACACACCGAGCCTCGAACATCGAGACCCGAAGAGAGCCTACTGAGGGAGAGAAGAACCAACAGACAGAGAGATCATCCTTGTGGCCTGGCCACTGTCAGACTCTCTCTCTCTCTCTCTCTCTCTCTCTCTCTCTCTCTCTCTCTTTCTCTCTCTCTCTCTCTCTCTCTCTCTCTCTCTCTCGCACTCACTTTCGTTCTGCCACCCTGTGCAAGAATATCCTCCGGAGTAGCTCGACCGTTTCCGCCCGTCTTCCCCGAGGAATATACCCTGGGAAATTATTTGGCGTTATTGTAACACGGGTGTACCTTTTTTCCTCCCTCTTCTCGTTTCATACTTTGTCGTATTCGTATCATATTTTGTATCTCTCTCGTCAACACGTGTAAAACGTAAAGACGTTTTGATTAAAGTGAAATCAATTTTTCGATTAAAAAACAAACAAATCCGAAACACATTGTTTGGGTAAATAATAGTATTATCATTTTTTTTTTTTAATCAATTCTTTTTTTGTTCAAATTTGTTTTATAATTACGCAATTCGAAAACAACTGAAAATTCGATCGATTTTCATAGCCCAAAAATTGAAAATAAATTGTGGAAAGTGTATTAAAAAAGATAAAATAAAAAAATAATAAAAAGAATAAATTTCACAGCATTCCAACGATGCAAATGTAATTATCATTTTGAACAAAGAACAGGGGAACGAGCTTAAACCCATTTATTGCGGTAATTATAATTCCTACGTTATTTTTCTCGTTAAAAGAAATGTGCGATAAACGCGCGAAGGTATATATTTATGACGGTAATTATTTATTCTTCATTTCGCATTATTTTATAATACACTCGCCCGGAGAGTATATGGGGAACGTATAGATCTTTTATACATACGCTGGTGGAATGGTGATTTCGAGATGCGCGTATATATATATTACACTGGCATTTATTACCATCAGCGTGTTTCTTTCGTCGCGCGTATTTCCGTGTTACGAAGAGATCTACACTCTTCTCTCTCGCTCGTTCCTCATTTTTTTTTCTCTCTAGCTCTCTCGAATGGGATAACGGGCCGATATGGTCCGCGAGAGAGAGAGAGAGAGAGAGAGAGAGAGAGAGAGAGAACGTTCTTCCGGGGATCGGCGATCCCCCGAAAAGAGTACGTCGACCGCGGTGGCGTTGTTCATGCCCTCGGGCACCAGCTCGCGATTCAACGCGAGCCGTTAACGTCGTCGTCGACGACGACGACGACGACGATACTCCTTTTTCGCCCGCACCCAACCAGCTCCCGATTGCCTCAATTCAAACCGTTAAATATTTTCGTCTTTCTCTTTCCTCGTGTCTTCTCACCCACGGGACCAAATTTCTTCAGAGAATCTCTCTCACTTTTATTTACTTGTCATTTATTCGATGACAGTTTTATTCAAGGTAAATGGTCAAAATTAAATATCGATTAATGGCCGTGCTGAAGAATCGATGCATGCGTACGGCCCTGAGGCCTCCCACTCGTTATTTTGCTGCTGCATTTGGCACGAGAAATCGTGAAGATAGTGCGGTCTCTCGTGACGGAAAAACAGAATATTCTGGAGGATATTTAGCGTGGATAAAAACGTTTTTCATAACAATCGAAGACTCAAACGCTTCTTTCGATTCATATCTTTTTAAACCTCGCTCGAAATTTGATCAACTTGACTCTCAAAAACGCCGTTTCCCGAACTATTGAAAAATGAACAAAAGGGAGTATCAAAAACTGACGGGGATACTAATAATAAACAAAGGGTACATAAAACCCGGTACTCTGTTTTTATTCGTAACGAGAGACGATATCCTCGAGTCTCTCTCTCTCTCTCTCTCTCTCTCTCTCTCGTTCTATATATATATACAGGCATATAAAATTAATCCTTTTCTCGTTCCTCTTTTACATCGCCATCTTTGTCCCTCTTTGTTGGTCTCTGGTTCGTCCGGTCCTGGATGCTGCCTCCGATGCGGGTATAGCGGGTAACCCGTAGAGTCGTCGTCGTCGTCATCGTCGTCGTCGTTGTTCCTCTCTCTTTCTCTCTCATTCTCTGAGCGGTTGTCGCGGTGTGCGCGGTTGTTGCTCATTCACGTTCAGAAAAGGACTAAGATGTGTGTGGGTCGGTTCGGATGGAGGAGCAGAGCGCGTAACTACGGTAGCGAAGCTCCCAACACGACGAACCGAGCACCGTACCAACAGGTCGCCACTGGCTGAAGAATCACGGCGTCGCACACCCAACCGACGTACATAGCAGCAACAGCAGCAACAACAAGAGTCCACCGAGGAGAGGCTCTCCAACATTTTATATATATAAGAACGGTGTACTCTCGGTCAGCGCCTCCTCTCGGCTTCTCGCTTTACCTCCCTCGTTTCTCTCGGTACTGTACGCTCAGGAGGCGAGTCTTCTCTCTATCTCTCGCAGGAGAGAAGAGAGAGGCCACGTAAACTCCGCGCCCGGCAGTGCCTTCATCTTCTTCTTCTTCTTCTTCTTCTTCTTCTTCTTCTTCTTCTTTTTCTTCTTCTTCTCCTTCTTCTTCTTCTTCTTCTTCTCCTCCTCTTCGCGCGTATGGGATATAGCCGCGAGATAAAACGAGAACGAGAGGAAAAACCGCGTGTACATTTTTTTTTTCTTTACCTTATTTTTATTCTTATTTTTTTTACTCCCGCTCTTTTTATTCATTTCTTCACCGTCCTTCTTCTACTCGGTTCCTTTACTTTTTATACCATTTATACCACTCTTCATCCTCTGTGCATCCTTTTTTTACCTCTTCTCGTTTTCTCTCGCGGCCAGCTGAGCGTATAGTTTTATACCTCGACTTTATCGTACGAGCAAATGTGTATATACGCGTACATCTATACGTACTTGTGCGTGTATTCATATATATACCTGATTCTCTTGCCAGGTTGCTACTGGTCGAGCCGTAAAACAGCGGGGTTTCTTCCGCAGGGTGCGCTTTCCAGACAGAAAGAGGAACAAAACGCGATCTCCTCCGATCTTCTCGAATCGTCTCCGTCATTATTTTTTTCCTTGTTTTTTTTTTTCATATATATATATATATATATATATATATATATATATATATTATATATACAAATTTTGACTCAACGTCGCACGTTTTTCGTTGCGTACGCTTCAATTTATCATCGATTCTTTCTCTCTCGTTTATTTTCTCAATTCCTCTCATTTTCTTCCAATGTCCTTGGTTCGTGGGTGAATTTTTACACTCCAAACGGAGGAATACACTCTCGGTTCCGAGTATATCGCCCACATGTGGCTTCGCAAACTTCATGATGCGTCTTGAATATTTTGCCAACGAAAGAGAGAGAGAGAGAGAGAGAGAGAGAGAGACGTTGTTTTACAAGCGACGAAAAAGTCACAAAAAATGACTCTCTCGTCGCGAGTATTATGGTGTTCGTTGCTCACCCCACGCGACGGTTCTTTCACCAGATGTCATTCCTCGACGAGTATATACACACAACCCCTTCTTCGAGCAAACTCCTCGTGCGAATTTTTCACCATGCTTTCGTCGTAAAGGGAACTTTCGTCAACAATTTCAAACAACGTACGAAAATATTTTTGTCACTTTTCTTCTTTTTAACAAATTCGCATTGACAAATTGAAAAAATGAAAATTTTATCGGCCTGGAAATGTTCTCAGAAGTTTTTTCTTCGACTCTCTTTTTTTTTTTACCAGCATTACGTCGTATTTTCATCTATAAAACTGTAGTAACAGGTGTGCGAAAGTTAATGAATTTAGACTCTCCTGATCGTTTCTCGTTGTTTCAAATTCAACAACAAAAGAATTCTAACGAGCGACTATTCGATGAATCCACACGCCAACCAACAACTGTATGTACAAATAAATTCTTCTTCCACTGGCACCGAAGCACACTCGAGTTACGCTTCAATGAACGATTGATCTTTTACACACAATAAAATGATATGGTATTTGAAAAAGTGCTTCCGTTTGTTCGTCAACCAATTCACAGCAGTCACGTGTCAGTCTTTTTGTTTTATTCGTTTGCTCGATTCTCGTAATTAACTCATTTTCTTTTATTATCGGCAATAATCGTACCATTGAATGGGCACATGATGTTTCAACGGTTCCGAAATTCATTCCGATAGAAGAAAACTCATTGACAGTAACTCTCAATTAAATTATTATTTTCGTATGAAAGACTCAGGCCACCCTTGAGGCCCTGAAAAGAGATGCAACTTTGACTATTCATTGCGAATTAATTCATTGCTTTATGATAAATTCTATAAATAAAAAAATAAAAAACTTATTAAATGTTCGAAAAGAAAAAAATTTTGGATTTTATTTAAAAATTCTGGCTATTTTGATTTTAAAAAACGAGTCATTTTCGGCTTAAAATTCGTGTATAAAAACGTTGATTGTCAACGAAGTTTTTTAACATTTTCCAAAACCTTACACAGTCCCGATAAATTATAAAAAAATGAGTTTAAACTAAGAAAAGAGTCTAAAACTGTATAATAAATTTATTCAAAAAAAAAAAAAAAATACATGATTTAAGCCTCAGGGATGATTCGAGGTCTTAACAAAATACCGAATTTACATTCTACACTTGTGCACTTACGTGCGAAAAGTGTCTAATTCGACTTAAGATCCAACTGTGAATTTCGCACGATTGTGGGCCAACGAATATAATATGTAGTACGGAATGAACGTGCAGTTCCCGCGCATATACACAACTAGTGTCACTCTGAGAACGAGAGAGGGAGATAAAAAGAAAAATAAGAATGCATCAAAGATCGTGGTCCGTTGTTGGTTGAGAATTTTCAACGTTTATTCATTGGATTTAATTGATGGCGAGCGAAAAGTCTCTCTCTCTCTCTCTCGTCTCTCTCTCATCTCTCTCTCTCTCTCCCCCTCCTTCTCTCTTTTTCTCTTGGGCTGTTGCTCTTCGGTTGGAGCTGCGGGTACTATACTCGCTCGTATGTTTACGTCTCCCTCTTATCGCCGGTGTGTATGTTCGCTTGCTCGATCTCTGCTCTCTCCTCTCCATCGCCGGGGTCGACGTTTTCGCAACGTTTCGTATAAACCTTCTTATTTCTTGGTGGAGAGCAGTCATCTCCGGCGAACACGCT
>OZ022417.1:4830197-4842697 GCA_963989365.1 Rhimphoctona megacephalus | reverse complement strand
TCTCTCTCTCTCTCTCTCTCTCTCTGCCTTTTTTTCTTGTTTTAAAACTCACAACTCGTTCCGTCTTCGTCCCGATGACAGCGGAAGAGAACCGTGTAGTAGAAACTCGAGACGAACGAAACAGTGAAAGAATCGAGAACCCCTCGAGCTTAGTCGTCACGCCGGGCGGAAAAATATTCCGATCAGCGATGGCTATGAACGAGGTTATAAATTATTGTCAACTTTCTTTCATTTTTATTCTTTTTCATTCATTTATCGATTTTTTTTTTTACGATTCTCTCAATTTTTTAATTCCTGAATTATATTTCGTCAAATTAATTCGTTAAGAGAATCAATTTTAGTGCAGAACGCCTAAACGATCTACTAACGCACAAAATGAAAAGAATTCTAAAAAATATTCGTTCGAAAAGCTCCGCCTTCGATGTATAGTGTCACCAATATATCAGAGTGATTATTATTAATCATCGAAATCCGGTCACTCCCGCATCGCCCGTATGTCGGAGTCATTGATGAATCAAAACGATGAATAACCCGAAATGACAGCATCGACGAATAGTCTATTGTTAATAGAACGATCCAAAGATAAAAATAATAATGACAAAATGTTGAATTGTGACGTTTCTTTTCCCCTCCGATTATTCAATATTAATGAATGTCGATGACAATGAAATCCGGAAGTAGAAAAAACCACTTGGTTCGATTCCAAAGCTGTAAGCCTAAATAGAATCGGAAAGAAGAGGGTCGCCGGATGAAAAAGGATTTCCGAGAACCTAGAAAGGTTTCGGGTCGTAACGGAAATTCGACTTCCGTTTCCAAGCGGACGTGTTAAAATGTTGAAAGAAAAAAAAACGCTCCGGTGACTGGGATATCTTAATGTTGTATCGGTTGAAGAGAGACGTAAGACGAGTCTTGTAACCCTAACGGATCAGCGAGTTGCAAAAGAAGTCCAAAAAAAAAGTTCCATTTGGGACTCTGAGCTTAAGTGGACAAAAGTGATCCCAAAGGGAATCCCAAATGGGACTTTTTTTCTCCTCGCTCGGCGTGAACCGGACGTAACGTCATGAGTCCCAAATGGAGACTTTTTTAAGAATGAAATCCCAAAAAAAAAGTCCTTATTTGGGACTCCGAGCCCCAATTTGATACTTTTTCTTTGCTTCTCGCTCCGGCCACAGCGTGGCGCAGAGTCAAGCGTTTTCGCGAGCACGCATCATCCGCCGGATGAGCATATATTGCCGGAGCCGTAACACTCTGTGACCGTTTGAAAAGACGGTCTCTCGTACAGAATACCAATAGGTATATACACAGCGAATCGCTTATACCGGTTGCCTCGCTCGCAAAAGTCCCAAATTGGTGCTCATGTCAAGTCAAGCCCCAGTTTGGGACTCATTACGTCACGTCCGGTTCACATAGAGCGAGGGGAAAAAAGTCGCATTTGGGACTTTATTTGGGAACACTTTTGTCCACTTAAGCCCAAGTCCCAAATCGGATTTATTTTAGGGACTCCCTGATCCGTTAGGGAAGCGCGAATACGAATTGTTAGTTGTTTGAATTTCCCGCTGAAAGGGTATGGCGCCTCGTGGTTGAATCGACACTGTCGACACACGGGAGCAAGAACCAGCAGCGTGTATCGTACACTCTTATACACACGGACACAAACACACGTACACGGAGGAAAGAGAGAGAGGGAGAGAGAGAAACGAATACCCATATATATATATATATATATAGACAGGTCGAGAAACAGCGGAGCGAGAGGGAAGCCTAGGCTGGGAGAGAAACACGGTGGGTAATGTTTTCATTCAGCTCGGAAACTTCAATGATAGCATCCATCCATTCATAAAAAGCCCGCAGGCAAGAACTCCGAGAGCATCAGGGTTCGTGCCAGTTCCGCTAGATGGCTGCACTCTCGTCACCGGAATTTTTTCTCTCTCTCTCTCTCTCTTTCTCTCTTTCACTTCTTGGCGGATCTCCCTCCGCAGACCCACGGTCCTCTTTTCCTCTTTCCCCCGCTCTGATTCCTTCGTCACGGGGCAGCCACCACATACCGCCGTCGTACGAGACCCAGAACGCCGATTCAGTCGTTCGCCGGCGGCCGGTACGCGTGTATCGATTTTTTTCTTCGACTTTCATTCAACCTTTCCCGCCTATCGGCCCTATTTTTTTTTTTTATTCCATAGAGCTCTGTGTGCCTTCGTCTCTCTCTCTCTCTCTCTCTCTCTCTCTCTCTCTCTCTCTCTCTCTCTCTCTCTCTCTCTCTCTCTCTCTCTCTCTCGCTCTTTCTCACGCTCTTACACACACGTAGAAAAAGATTGTGTTGGATCGATCGGTGGTAAACGTGATTCCTCTTTTGGTTCGCTTTTGTTTTTTTTTTTTTGTTTTTTTTTACTTTGTCTTTCGTGAAATCCATAAATGTGCAAGTTTGAACGAAAATTGCGAGTAACGTGCTACGAATACGGCCTACACTTGGAATATACAGAGGATATACGTATATTGTGGATGTGTGGATAACGTGATTGTGTGAATTTCGTGCTGCTGATGCTTTTATTGTTTTGTTGAAAAAATATAATAACGCGTGCAACGATTTAAAAGCCTAATTCGTGAACACCGGCTACGCTACGATTCCAGGATTTATTATTATAAAAACCCCGACGTCTTGTCGGGATTTTAAGGCGTACGTGAAACTCGGTTCGAAGGAGGAATCTCCTTGGGGCAGTGCTGGATACGGACGCGAAGACTGCCGTGGGAAGACGACGTCCTACGGGTAGGCCCTCGTTCATTCTCGACTTTTTTTTTCTTGTTTTCTACACACGAAAACTTTACTTCTTCTGCTTTCGTAGAGAAGAAGAAGAAGAAGAAAAAGAAGAAGAAGAAAAAAAAATCAAATTCCGTGCGTGTTTAGAGCGGAATGATTTTAACGCGCGATTAAGACGAGACCGAGATATCTCGACGCACGTGCCCGGAGGTCATCGGACCATTTATATTTCCGTATATATTTTATTTCTCTACAGTTTGGACAACGATGCCCCTGAAATGTGGGACAAGTCTCGAGACGCTTTGCGTCCTTCGATTCATCGTTTTACTCCAATTTTTTGTTATTTTTGTTTTCTTTTTTGTTTTTATCATACTCCAAATACTCCAAACTCGTTGTTTTTTCATGACAAACACGTTTTTTTAGAATTTGAATGAAAAATGTTTGTAAAATAATGATAAAGTGTATTTTTATTGCTGTACAAGAATCAAAATCGGATTGAGTAACTTTTGACATTTGAATTAAAATAATGGGAGAAACGATGCATTTTTTTCTCGATTAAATTCACTATTTCATTTAATTCGATAAAGAAAATTCTTCCTTGGTTTATATTGTTTATAAATAATATCTAGCTATTCTAATGTAGATCAAACAGACCCGACGATGCAGGGGTCCGATGCTTCGGAGTATTTTCTTATAATATTTTCAAGCACGAGCGGGCAATAGTTAGTCGAAGCGTGCGATGCACCTTCAAAGGAAGAAAACTGAAGCGGCGAATCGGGCGCGGGGCGAGTATTACACTCGCGTTCATTCGTACAGACCGTTGCGTCGTCCTCGATAAAATTATGTCAGAGAAAAATTTACAAAGGCTTCTTATAATTTACTCGACGAGATAATAAAACGACATTAGAAAAAGAAAAAAAGAAAAGGATAAAAATTGAATAAAGCGTGAAATAAACGCGATGGTGGAGCGATAGAGAAATATAATTAATTAAAATCGCAAGTGCATTCGTCCGCCTCACACCCCGTGGCTCAATCTGTATACACACGAAATACGCTCTCGCGAGTATATAATAATATCGCTTACAGAATTTTCGCAATTTATCGTCGCCTCGTTCGTATTATATTAGCAAAAAATGCTCTGACCTGTGGCAATCGGTCGACGATAGTCGTCGACGTTCCATCGCGAAACAAGAGAGGCGTTTCGTCGTATTACGTGTGTAGAGACTACTTCCCTCTTCACTTTTCTCCTCGCCTCTCTCGATTCGCCCACACACGGTTCAGCCAAACCTCAATGATTTACTTGCATTCGCGAGACTCTTGAATCCTGGCAGCGTTCGCTAATGTTGCTCTTTTTATAATGCCAGTTCGCATAACTATAAAAACCTCCTCATTCATATGGCATTTGTATGTACGTGCGGCGCGGGCGTGTTGAATAATTCACGAGTCACCACGTTTTTTATCGGTAATCGATAAAAAAAATTATAACAAAAGGAAAATAAGCATTTTTTTCTCTTCGATTCGGATATTCGAGGGAAAAAACGTAAATAGGCCAGAAAGAGACACGAATTATCGTGGTGAATCTTGGATTTTTCTCACGATAGGTTACTCGAATGTATGAAGAATATTAAGAAATCTTTACCTTGAGCAAAAATATCGATCTACGTAGACAAAGATATACCGAGTGTGTTGATCGAGTAGATAGCCTAGTGGCAAATAAAAGAGCGGACTATCTCGTTGAGCACAGTTTCGACCTTGATCATTAATCAGACATATAATGGGTGATACAAACCTCTGTATCTCTGGCATACGGGACGTTAATACGTACGAGATGCAATATATATGTGTATAAATACAGGTATATCGTAGACTCTTTCATTTAAAGATTAATCTCGCGGTTGTCCAATAAAAAAGAAGGGTGTGTCTCGCCATTTCATTCGAGATTCTAATTCTCCATCTCTCTCTTTCTTTCTGGTGTGTTGGACGAACGAACAGACGAGAAGGCACGTTGCCGGTAAATCCGGAGATCCGGCAAACTCGTCTACGTCTCGCTGCTTTGACTACCCACGTATTTTTCATTTCCGCATCTTTGCCCACTTCTTCATAGCAATGTTATGTAAATGAAAAATAATGGAAAATTTTATTTTCTCCTATTAACGTTTATTCGAATCGGTGTGGGACACTTTGCAAAGATTAAAAAAATCATTTTTGCCAATTTATACCTGATCTTTTGGGACAATTATAATAGAATTTTTTATAAGAAATTTTCTCGTTTAATTTTGCCAATAACGGAACATTAGCTGCAGATGTACAGAGCAGTAGCAGCAGAAACAAACCAGCGTCGTAGGTTCTTTGCAGAATTGTGGGCGCTACGCGTCTCTCGGATCGCCCACTCGCGCTCGCCCACGCTTCACAACGAAGACCACGACGACGCCGACGACGCCGACGACGCCGACGACGACGACGACGACGACGACGAAGACGACGACAACGACGACGACGACGACGACGACGATGAGGCGGCAGTGGTGCGCGAGAAACCTACTTTCATCGGTGGTTTCCTCTCTCCGCACTCGTTCCAACCATCTCTCTTTCTTGCCCTCCGGGGAACAAAAAAATTCGTCGTCTCTTCGTCCTCGTGCTCGTCTTTGAAAGAACCACGAGAAAAATTCTTCTTCGTTTTTTCTTTTTTTCACCAACGATTCACTCGCTTGCGTGGGGTTTTTAAGATTATAAACTTATTCGTGTACCTACTGCTGTTTCTCTTCAAGTCTTTCTTCAATGAGACTGACAGAGAGAGCCTGCTCCTCGCCTTCGGGAGTGCCCAAGAATTTCTATAGTCGCACTTGTCTCCCACAGCGAACTCTCTTTTGCTAGATACGCGTTAAACATATCCATTTTTTTTTTTTTACCTTTGTACTACTCATTTCGCGAGACTCTTATTTCTTACTACCACATCGAATAAACCTTGCTAAATCAGGACGTTGGAGTTGACACCGTTGGAATGCAACGATATTTTACTTTTCATTCGACAAACCCCGAAATTTATATGCAGTTTCGAGCTACGAAAAATGGAACAGGATTCTTTTGCAAATACTAAATTGAGAACGCAAAAAAAATGTATAATTTCGTAAATTATGAAATTCTTTAATTTATCAAAAGTATTTGGCGTTTTGTTTAAACCTCGCAGAATAGTGGAATATTTTAATCGAATTGCTCTATTGGAACTAGAAAAACGTTCGTTGAATCATTTTAACGTAGGAATTGGAGACAGTAAGTATTTAATCATAAGCATCTGCAAAATATATTTGTTTGTGGGGGAAAAAAAGAAGATTTTTGGGATTAATTTCGATCTCGATAGATACAGGTTAGAGAGAATATTGAGCGCGGAATAAGAAAAGGTAGGATGTGGCACGAGGAAGAAGAAGGAACGGTGAGGATTCTTTTGAACGGTGTATAGCGTTCGATCACTTACCTGTGGTGCTTTCCGTGTAGAGTCCACCGAAAAGTACAATGAGTGAGGCGAGTCCCCGGAACCGAGGACCCAAAGAAGTAAAAGAAGGGAGATAGAGGTGTGTTACAGATGAAGAGGGAGAGAGAGAGAGAGAGAGAGAGAGAGAGAGAGAGAGAGAGAGAGAGAAATTGTGGTTCTCTGGTCCGCACCATCTGTCCATCCCCACGAGTTCTTTCTTTCTCTTTCCTTCGTTCTCTTTCTCTGGCAAAAGAGGAAGAGAGGGAGAAAAATAAAAGGTCTCACTCTCTCGTACTCACGACGCCTTTCCTCGGTCGCATCTGCCCGAATTCCCGAGAAGTCTCATTCACGGACCGAGAACTAAACGCTCCGGTGCACGCCGCCCGGATACTCGTGACTTTACCTGCTGCTACGAATTCTCCTTCCTCTTCTCTCTCTCTCTCTCTCTCTCTCTCTCTCTCTCTCTCTCTCTCTCTCTCTCTTTCTCTCGTCTTCATTCTCGTTTCATTTTGGATTCCTTCGGTTTCGTCGCTAGAAGAAGAAAAAAACAAGAAGAAACGAAAAATCACTGTTGCCCTCAGGTTTAGGCTTGAAAATTTAGGAAATTCGAAAAAGAGCCTTCTACCTGCCGAGCCAGCTGCATCGAACGCATTGCAAATACGTTTTCTCTCATGAAAAAAGAAAAAACAAAAAAATTCATGCGAAAATTTGTTCACTGCAGTCTTTTTATTCTCGTAATATTTTCGAAGCAATTTATATGTATGTTGTGCTTGTATTTTTAAGATTCCAATATACAAAAAAATAAAAATACTGCCAAGATTTTCTCACGTAGACTCGCTGTATAAGCCTCAAGATATTTGCGTTACGCGAATTTTCAATGAGCACCACACAGCGACGAATGTATAACATTCGCGTTGGCAAATCCATGCTGCTGTGCGTGGCTAGTTTATTAGCCGTAGAGTGTGCGTAAGCGAGCGAAGAGAGTGCGTGTTTTTGGCAAGGAGACTGATGTTTCGAACTATAATAGAGTACGCGCTGTAACGAAAATAGAGTACAGCGTGGTAATGATAGAGATGGGCGGACGAGGGAGATGAAAAAAGGTCCAAAAATTTGGGACGACGAAATGGGAGAGAGCGATGATAAAGATACACATTTATAAACAAACTCGTGATATAAATATCACGAATTGCGTACGTTTGAATTTGCTATTTAAAGATAGAAAGAAAGAAAGAAAGAAAGAAAGAAAGAAAGAAAGAAAGAAAGTGAAAGAAATCGTTTTACGAATCGTTGAAATTGTAATGTTGCAGGTGGGGATGAAGCGCGCGTTGCGAGGGCGGGAAGCGGCCGCGGAGAATCCTCCTTTGCTAATGGAACGCCGTCGTCGAGAGGATTACCTCCTCGGGCGGGCTGGGCAGTGCGACAGACCACGGGATTATCGTCAACACCGTTGTTACCATCGGCAGGACCGAGAGCATCACCACCGAGCGGAGGGCCAAATTCTCACATCGCGATCGTTGATAATTCATCATCGTCAAATTCGGCGACGAGTAATAACGTGGTTAGTGGACAATGGGAGTCGCGTATCGGTGTGTCATCGGGATCAGCAGCGAGTTCAGCGGTTAATCCACAGCAGGAGCAGCAGCAGCAGCAGCAGCAGAAGCAGCAGCAGCAGCAGCAGCAGCAGCAGCAGCAGCAGCAGCATCATCAGCAGCGTAACGGGAGTTTGGTACGAAAAAATTCGGCAACGAGTACATTCGCGGGAGCAGAAACGTTGCATGAGCAGCACGAGGTGGCATCGGGAAGTAGAAATCGGGCGAACAAACATTTCCAAACGGACGTTGATCTCGTGCACACGAGGATCATCAACGAGCAACCAAATCGTTGGCACGAGCGTCTCGAATTGAGAGGCGAGGTACTTTCGATGTCGCAAAATGCATCTACGCCGCCGTCGCGGCCGCCCTCATCGGCATCGGCATCCTCCTCCTCTTCCTCTTCTTCCTCCTCCTCGTCCTCGTTATCCTCGTCGATAACGAGCGCGAACAATTTACCGCGTGTACACGTATCGGGAAAAATCTCGTACGGTGGTGGTCACGACCACACGAGACCATTGCCACCTCCTAGATTGACCGAATCAACGGCAATATCGACGATATCCTCATCACCGAGTTTAACGATTGCACCGTTGACGGCGCCACTCGCACCACTCTCCGCGAACGCAAGTTTCAGGAGCAACAACTCCCGAAATTCCACAATCAGCGGTTCCAGCGGCACCGCTACTACTAGTAATAATAATAATAATAATAATAATAATAATAATAATATTAGCAACAACAACAATAATAATAGTAGTAATAATAATATTAATAACAATAATGGTACGAGTACCGCGCGACAAATCCAGTCGAGCGTCATTTCTTCACCGACCAATTCGAGCCGCGTACCCGCGACGAGGCCGAATAATCTCGGCGAGGTGACACTTACCGTCCCGAGGCCCGAACTCGAAAGGGTTGTTAACGAATACGTCGAGACGCCCTTTCGTCAAGGAAACTCACCGACTACGTGTCCCGTCGTTGGTAATCTCGTTGCTTCTAACCAAAAGTGCCTCAAAAATGAGAGGAGGCTACAGCAGCAGCAGCAGCAGCAGCAGCAGCAGCAGCAGCAGCAGCATCAACAGCAGCAGCAGCATCATCATCATCATCGACACAATCATCAGCATCATCATCATCACCATCATCATCATGAACGTGAGCAACAGTCGCAAGAGGAGCAACAACAATTGCAACAACAGAGTCAACAGCAACAAAGAACGACGAGCAGCGGCGTTAGCGTCGTTGGCGTCGTTGGCGGCGTTGGCGGCGTTGGCGGCGGCGTTGAGGTGCTCACGGATTCGCGAGGAAAAAGTCCAACGAGTACAACGGGTGGTGTCGTCAGCGCGCAAGCGCGTAATCGGGATAACGGCGCGAGGCGTCAACAGAGTCATTTGTTGCAGTCGTCGTTGTCGGTAACGAGTTCAGCCGTGACAGTTACGAAGCAGCCAGTCTCATTCACGAAGGAACCCTCGAGCGTACTTGGCTCCAGCTCAATCGGTGCGATCGGGGGTCGTTTGAACGATCCTAATCTATCGATAATGTGCGATTTTTGCGGTAGATGCCGTTGCGAATCATGCCGGGAACCTCCGCCTTTACCCAGCCGTTGGTTGTGCGACAATTCGTGTTTTTGTTCCGCCGAAACTGCCCTCGATTACGCCTCATGTTTGTGCTGTGTTAAAGGGCTTTTCTATCATTGTGCCGATAGCGGTAGCGGGACTGACTCCGAAGCCGGTGGCAATTGCGCCGACGAACCTTGCTCCTGTACCGGCCCTCGGAGAACCGCGAGATGGGCCTGCTTAGGAGCTCTCACTCTTGTTCTACCCTGTTTACTATGTTACTGGCCGTTAAAGGGTTGCGTCACCTTGTGCGAAGCTTGCTACGCGAGACACGCTTCCCAAGGCTGCCGTTGCGATCCAAATGCCCACGGAAGACATCACAATCCCGGCGCACAGAACGTCGTTTCCAGGGACTCGAGGGATCCCGAGAAGAGACTCCTCGATCCCGTTACTCCGGAACTCTGAGACAACGAGGAACGCCCGCCGGTACGGGACAAAAAGAGAAAATCACGCGTCAAGAAGAATCCTGAAACCGTTGTGATTACTTGAATCCAAGCGTCTCTCGCTTCTTTTGTTTTCTTTTATTTTCTTTCATTTTCTATATTTCTTCTCTTCGCCCTGTGTTCGATGTTCAACCGAAGAAAAAATAATCTTTTCTTCCTCCATATCGAAACGGAAATGTGCGCGTTATCATCGAGTGTTTCGCGTTCCTACAAATAACGAAAAACGTTGAGAGGCTCCAAAATAAAAGGCCAAGTGTCACGGAGAAATTCTCCTTTTTTTGCCTCCTAAAGTAATCACAAATATAAACGAGAAAACAAAATAAGTAAACACACAACAATGAAAGCGCAAAGTACCGCATTAGTACAACAGTTGCATTTAAGACTTTACACGACGATGATTATATGACAGTGACGATTTACGACGATGACAATTACGACTAAGATGGCGATAATTATACGATTATTGTTACTCTGATTCCGCCAATCACGATTATTATGAATTATATATTTATGATGATTATCACATTTATAACGGCGATGATGATGATGATTATGATAATGATGATGATGATGATGATGATGATGATGATGATGATGATGTTGATGATGATAATGATGGCGATTATGATTGTAATTACGATTACATTGATGGTCAACGATGATGATTTTCATGCTAACATGATTTTCAAGAAGAAGAAGAAGAAGAAGAAGAAGAAGAAAAACAAACACGATTATTATTATGATTGTAATAATGACAATGTTGATGTTGATAATGAGGACGATGTCGATGATGATCATGATGATGACATTTATTTGGAAAGGGGGGGGGGGGGATATAGGATGTTTAAAGAATATGTAATGCCGGACCGGAAGTGTTTTTATTTATTATTCTACACGCGAGTTCGCGCATCATTTGTACGAAGAAATAACAAAAAATACTGCGCTCGCTCGTACACACAAACACACACACACACACACGCGCACACACACACACACACACACACACACACACACACACACACACACACACACACACGAAAATACGAACACAAAAACTGCTAGACGAGAGACAGAAAAAAATATTATGTACTCTGATATAAACGTTTAAAAGGACACGACGCTTCGTGCGAAAAACTTTAAACAGGAACAAAAACACGTATATTGACCACTAAACAATACGAGAGAAAATAAAAAAGAAAGAAAAACACTTACACGTAGATAGCTCTATATATTATAAATATATAAATACTATATAAAGCAGAAACTAAATATATATTGTATATTACATTTGTATAAAGAACAAAACTTTTCTACAGTTAATTTATTCGTGGGCGTATCGCGCGAGTACACATGGGCACAGGACAAGACGAGTTTGTAATTAAAACAAAACAAAAAACGTAATAATAATAACGATAAAAGAAGAAGAAAAAAAAAACAGCGAACGGCTACTCGAGGTTGGATCAAGTTTGAAGATGAGAAAAAAATATGCCCCTTTTTTTTCGTTTGTTCGTTCGGAGTGACAGACACGCGGAGGAGTGAAGAAAAAAAAAAGAAAAATCTCGTTGTTATGAAATATATCGTTCCTAGGGACTAGGGGATCGTATGTTCATGTTCTTTAGTTGAAAAACAAAGAAAAAAGTATTTGTACGTTCGTATAAAAAAAAATAAAAAATAAAAAAAAAATAATGTGCATCTATGCATGAATTGAAATTATCGTTTTTTTCTTTCTAAATTGACATATTTACAAATTTGATGAAAAAAAAAAACAACAATTACTGCATCAATCGATTTAAAATAATTCGAGCTGCGACTAAATAAAATAATTCGCGTCGATGAAGAAAAAAATCAAAGCGTCAACGTTTTGATTTTTTTCTTCATCGAATTTCCTCACATCCGCACCTCGAGGAGTCCAAGGAACGAATAAAGAAGGAGAGAAAAATATAAATTCGGGAAAAAGTGTCAATTGAGTTGGGATTTTCATAACGTTCGAACGAAATCAGTTTCGCGATGATAATTTTTTGTTCTTGAAAATTCAGCTAAATCCGGACTCAATAATAAACTTCTCGACGAATGATTTTTCTATTTGCGATTTAAAATAATAGCGAGAGAAGGATGAGTTGGTCACTGAAAAGTGAGAGAGAGAGAGAGAGAGAGGGAAGAGAGTTTTAAAAAATGAAATAAAATTAGAAAGAAACGCTGATTTGCAAAGAAGAACGCGATGGAAGAGAGAAAGAGGAGGAGAAGGAGAGAGAAAGCGAGAGAGAGAGAAAGAGTGAGCGTCGGATGTTTTGACTTTATTAATTTTCTTTCCAGTATTATCTAGTCTTGTGAACGTTTTGTCAACGTGGATAACGATATAGACTTTTCCGAGGTGACCGAAAGATTTTTCGGAAGGGTAAAAAAATAAAAAAGAACGCGTGCGATCGGCACATTACACTAGCCACGTGAAAAAATAAATAAACAAAAAATTGAAAAAAATAAATAATAATAATAATAATAATAATAAATACAAAAAAAAACAAAGAAAAAGAAGAAGAAACACGAAAACAAGCCCGTGCAAGCTTAGAGAGCGTTAGTTTTCTTTTTACACATCGTAATCGCCATTCTATAATGTTGTATAAAGTGAAATAA